>CM024757.1:87592089-87694529 GCA_014218235.1 Colocasia esculenta
ACAGAGATCGCGTATTTAAGCATTCAAATCCTTCTGAAGAAGTCCAGAGCCAAGAACTTCATTACTCTAGCTTTTGCTCTTTTGCTCTCCACTAGTTTGTGAAAATCTTGAGAGAGCTGTGTAGTTCTGAGAGTGTGCTTAGCTTAAATCTCTTCCTCTCAGTTCTAGTTGCTCAGATCCTTGCTTGTTAAAATCTTGATCTAGGGGCTTGAATTTCATTCATTCTCTTGGTGTTGTTCCCTTCGGTTGTGAAGGAAGACCTGGTGGTATCCAGGGTGTTGTTCCCTTCGATTGTGAAGGAAGACCTGGTGGTATCCAGGGTGTTGTTCCCTTCGGTTGTGAAGGAAGACCTGGTGTGGTATCCAGGGGGTTGTTCCCTTCGGTTGTGAAGGAAGACCTGGTGTGGTATCCAGGGTGTTGTTCCCTTCAGTTGTGAAGGAAGACCTGGTGTGGTATCCAGAGTGTTGTTCCCTTCGGGTGTGAAGGAAGACCAACTGAGCTGGGTGTTGTAGCGTCCTTAGGGGGACTGTACCCTAGTTAGTGAAATCCTGAGTTGTTGCTCAGGGACTGGACGTAGGACTCCTAAGGAAAGGAGGTCCAAACCAGATAATCCTTATGTTGTGTGATTGTCTTCTTTGTGTGTTGATATTTAAACTAACAGTCACTAACCTACTTCGAAGAACGTTTGTGTGAATGTTTTTAGTACAGGTATCTTCTAGATTAATTTTTAAAGACCCATTCACCCCCCCCCTCTGGGCTCGTCAACTGGGCAACAAGTGTATCAGAGCGAGTCTCTTCGACAAAGAAATGATCCAACGATCTGAAGAGTAAAGATCCATGGCAGCCCAAGGTAACTTGAAGGTCAGTCTGTCAACCGACCCCCTCTCTTTGATGGTGAAGACTATCCTTACTGGAAGACCAGGATGGAATATTTTCTACAAGGCCATGATTATCAATTTGGTCAATAGTAGAAGAAGGTGACCGGCTGTCACAAATGAGAAAGCACAATGGACAGATGATGACAGGAAGAAATTTCCTTGAATTGCAAAGCTAAGAGCATCCTTTGCTGTGCTTTGAGTAAGAAGGAATTCAACCGAGTTTTCAGCCTACAAATCCTCAATGGAAATGTGGGAAAAGCTCAGGATTACTTAAAGGTACAGACAAAGTAAAGGAGATAAGAATCGACATTCTTGTCACTCAGTATGAAAGATTTCAGATGCAGTCAGGTGAGTCAAGCACTCAAATGTTCAGTCGATTCACCGATATCACCAATGGTTAGCCAGTCTAGGGAAGACTTATGAGATTGCAGATATGGTAAGGAAAATTCTTAGATCCTTGTCATCCTCGTGGACACCAAAGGTCACAGCTATAGAAGAAGCTAATGACCTGAAGAGAATGTCAGTAGAGAAGCTCATTGGGTCCCTCATGGCCCATGAGATCAACATGGAAAGGCTAGGAGAGTCATCCAGCAAAGAAGCACTCCAATGCTTTGAAAGCAGAAGAAGATTCACCAGAAGCCAGCTCAAATGAAAGTGAAAGCGATGAGGACAGTGAAAACTAAGAAGCAATGCTCTCTAGGAGATTGCAACGGATCTTGGCCAAGAAGAAAAAGTTTCAATCCGGCAGAAGGCACTTCAAGAAAAACAAGGACCTGAAAAGATCAGATGGTAAGAAATGAAGAAAGGAGAAACCATCTGCTACGAATGTAAAAAGCCTGGACACATCAAAGCTGATTGTCCCAAATTTAAGAAACCAGAATTCAGAAAGAAGGAGAGCTCCAAGAAGTTCAGAAAGTATAAGAAGAAGGCAATGGCAGCAGCATGGGAGAACAGTAGTGACTCAGACAGTGAGTCAAGCTCATGCAGTGATGAAGAAGAAGCCAACTTGGCCTTCATGGCAAATGTTGATGAAAAGGTAACCTCTGACTCCTCCTTCGATTCATGTAATGATTCTGATTCAGATAACTTAGAGGAAGCATTTAATGAATTGTATAATAAGTACAAAGAAGTACTAAACTCTTAAAAGCAAGTAAGAAAAACAATACCTGTTTAGAAAACACTAATTCTGATTTAAAAACAGAAAATGAAGAATTAGAAAAACAACAATCTAACTTAAAAGAAAAATGAATTACTCTATGAGATTTAAAAGATAAAAATAAACTAATAACAAAATTGGAAAAACAGGAAAGTGTAGATGAATTAAGAAAAGAAATTAAAACTTAAATGAAAAAATGATAATTATCTAGCACATTAGAAAAATTCACCAATGGTAAAAACTCCGTCATATTAAAGTGCTAGAAGATCAGGTAAAAAGAAAAATGGATTAGGATATACACCCCCAGATAATGAAGAACCATAATTTATCCTAAAACATATCCAACTCCAAATTTTGTACCTGACAAGATACAGCATACAAAGCTGATTTCAGATATATAGAAAAAGTAACCAAATTATCCTGATGTAGTCACTGCAACAAGTTAGGACATATCATAACGACATGCCCAACAAGATATAAGAAATGGATAATAAAAGGCAAAATAAATGATACTAACCATCAGGACCCAAAAGAATTTGGGTACCTAAAACTTGATGTTTTTATTTCAGGACATCTATCGAGCATCCAAATGGTATTTGGATAGCGGGTGCTCAAGGCACATGTCAAAAACCAAAAGTTATTCTCTCATCTCCAAGCTGAAGAAGGAACAGTTACTTATGGAGATAATGGGAAAGGAACCGTGATAGGCAGTGGCTCTGTGAATAACAAAGGAAAAACAGTCATAGAAGATGTGTTATTAGTCAAGGGTTGAAGCACAATCTCATTAGCATTAGCCAGCTGTGTGACAGAGGCCATCAGATCAAGTTTCAAGAGTCGAAGTGCAGCATACTGAAGGATGGAGCAGTCATCTTTGAAGCTAATAGAGAAAAGAATTTAATGTGCTCTATCTTGAAGAACTCAGAGTTCAGAATGTTTGTCTGGCAGCAAATAAAGATAAATCTACTGAATTATGGCACAGACGACTAGGACATTGCAGTATAGATGGCATGAGAAAACTGCTGAAGAAGAATCTTGTGGAAGGTCTACCTAAGGTTAGTACAAATTGGATGGTGTATGTAAACCTTGTGCTAAGGGAAACACACCAAAGGCTCCTTCAAGTCAAAGACGGTGGTGACCACCTCAAAACCCTTAGAGCTCCTTCATATGGATCTATTTGGGCCAATGAGGACTACCAGTCTTGGAGGAAAGAATTTTGGATTTGTCAACTGTAACAATATAAGGAGCCAAGAATCCGATATGGCTCAACTGTAACGACCCAAGAATCCGATACCCGGAACCCTCCAAGTACCCGACCCTTGGACCGCCACCCACGGATCCGAAGACCCGGAAGGGTTAGAAATATGTCCAGTGAGATATACAACAGGTTACAATAGCTAAACAATATAAAGAAATACAACAGCGGAAGAAAGAATACACACAATGTCCCAGATAATAATTCAAGTGCAAAAAGGAATACTAACCACAGCCAACGCTACTGACCACAAGCCACAACGCAGACCGTCCAAACACGAGCACCGGCTCCCTCGAGCTCAAACCTGGAAGGAAGTAAGGGGGAATGAGCTTCGCGAACGAAGCCCAGTAGGGAACCCAACCCCTCACCGGTTCGACAGCGGAAACAAGAACAACACAACTAAACTAGGCAGGAAGAACAGTGCTACTGAAGAAAACAAACTAGCTACACCAAGCGGAAGGGCGGCGGTAACTCAAGCAACGAGTCTACTAACTAAGCAAGTGATATATTAAGATAATAACACAACTGAGCGACACTAAAATAAATAAACGGAAATGCACACCGATCCACAAGTAATGCTAACACGGCATAGCACACAGTCTTAACCTCGGTAGACGTGCTCCGAGCACGCCACACAACTACACAAGCCAGACGACAAAACCCTCGTCTGGACAAAGCCACAACCCAGCACGAGCAGACGGTAAAACCCTCGTCTGGACAAAGCCACAACCCAGCACGAGCAGACGGTAAAAACCTCGTCTGGACAACACACACTAGCCACAACCCAGCCTCTACTAGTCAGTGGTCAGCTGCGCCCACCGCGTCTTACCACTCGACACGAGTCCAGGTCTCCCCTCCCGTCGGAGTGAGACGCGTGGACAAACACAACCACAAGTCGTAGTCTGGCCGGACTACGGTCCCACGCCTGTCCTCCCGACACGGCTCCGGAACCGTGTAAGGCGAGGCAGTGAGAACGAACTAGCTGGCCCGCACCGCGACACTCCAAACTCCGCGGGACCCGGACCAACTAAGTGAGCTCAACAAACGACCTCACGCCGCTGTCCAACACCGTTTTCCCCTTCGTCCGGAGAAACGCTCGACGGACGCACTCGTGGCTCGAAGACCACCCTCAACGGGCCCACGAGGATGGGGGTCCCGGGGAACGGTAACAACCCAAACACGCACCGTACGCTGGGACAAGCCCTCAAGTGTGTCGCAAACCGGGCGAAGACTAGTAAGGCGCAGTGCTAGGGAGTCAGCACAAGCGTCACGAGTACAGAACAGAAACTCGATGCGGAAACGGATTCGCTAAAGTACCTGATTGACAGTCAACCACGAAAAGCTAATATTACCACTCCAGCAGTCGGTCGGCCCTCGGAACTCACCCCACGGGTGCCGGAAACCCTAGCGCAACTGTCCGGGTCAAACGGTCAAATGGCCCCATCGGCCCGATCGGAGCCGACCCGGGCGAGCCCGGAAAACGAGGAACCTAACATGGCAGTCATCAACCCCGGCTGGCCCATTGGCACAGTCGGGATGACCCCAACGCCGAAAACGGCTCGAAAAACGGACTCCGGATGGCCCAAATGGCCCAAAAGGGGGCAAGAAACCAGTCTGGCACAATGGACCACACCTTAGGGTGCTCAGGCACTGGCGCACTGCGCCGGGCCTCAGCTGGCGCAATGCACCAGCCAGAACAGGCTGGCACACTGTGCCAGCCCCCCCCCCCCCATCCCATCCCCAACCCGATCCCCTGTCTCCTTGACAGGGAGGGGAGGAGGGGAAGGGGAAGGGAAGGGCGGCCACCGCCGGCGCGCCCCGCGGCCACCGTCGGCACGCCCCGCCGGCCATCGCCGGCACCGGGGAACGACTCCGGTGGCAGGAGAGAGAAGAGAGGAGAGAGAGAGAGAGAGAGAGAGAGAGAGAGAGAGCGGGAGCAGGGACAGAGGGGGGGTTTCACGATGGCACACGGGGGGGAGGGGGAGTCCGGCCGACGCCGGAGAAGGAGAAGGGGGTCCCTATGGCTATGGCTATGGCTATCCCAGAAAATAGTGGTTCCACAAGATAAATCTACTGAATTATGGCACAGACGACTAGGACATTGCAGTATAGATGGCATGAGAAAACTGCTGAAGAAGAATCTTGTGGAAGGTCTACCTAAGGTTAGTACAAAATTGGATGGTGTATGTAAACCTTGTGCTAAGGGAAAGCACACCAAAGGCTCCTTCAAGTCAAAGACGGTGGTGACCACCTCAAAACCCTTAGAGCTCCTTCATATGGATCTATTTGGGCCAATGTGGACTACCAGTCTTGGAGGAAAGAATTTTGGATTTGTCATAGTTGATGACTACTCAAGATTCACATGGGTATCATTCCTAGAGCATAAAGATGACACCTTTGAAAACTTTGTTAGTTTTAGCAAGAAGGTCCAGAAAGATCAGAAGTTCAGCATTGTGTCTATCCGATCAGATTATGGTGGTGAATTTCAAAATGAAAAGTTTGCTAGATTCTATGATGATCAGGGAATTGAGCATAATTTCTCAGCACCAAGGACACCACAACAAAATGGTATTGCTGAGAGGAAGAACAGAACCCTATTGGATATGGCAAGAACTATGCTCTCAAAATATGATCTGCCAAGATATTTTTGGGCTGAAGCAGTCACACAGCAAGCTACATTGTCAACCGAGTGATGATCAGGCCAATCCTGAAGAAGACTGCATATGAACTGTTCAAAGGGAAGAAGCCAAAGATCAGCCATTTCAAAACCTTTGGATGTCCCTGCTTTATTCACAACAATGGAAAAAGGGACATTGGTAAGTTGGATGCCAAATCAGATGAAGGCATCTTCATGGGGTACTCTTCTAAACCCAAAGGCTATAGAGTATTTAACAAACGTACTTTATTGATTGAACAGTCTGTACATATTATTTTTGATGAAACTAACCCTTCCTTGAGAAAGGAAGTAGATGGTGACAATGATGATGCAGATGAACTGTCCAAGAAACTAAAAGATACATCAATTGAGGATAAGGATGATCCACCTCTGGAAGAATTGCAATAAGAAGAAGTTACTCATGAAAATCTTCAAAAGTGGAGATACAAGAAAGATCACCCACTTGAGAATATTATTGGTGATCCATCCATAGGGGTAAGAACAAGAGGTAATGTTATTCCTTGTGATTACCTAGCTTTTGTTTCTCAAATAGAGCCTAGGATAGTCAATGAAGCTCTTTTTGATGAATCTTGGATAGTAGCCATGCAAGATGAATTAATCAATTCAAGAGAAACCAAGTATGGTCACTTGTTCCTAGACCATCAGACCATCCAGTCATTGGCACCAAATGGGTGTTCAGAAATAAACTATGAAACTGGTGCAATCTTAAGAAACAATGCCAGATTGGTAGCTCAAGCTATTCTCAAGAGGAAGGCATAGGTTTCGATGAAACCTATGCACCTGTAGCTAGACTTGAGGCCATTAGAATATTACTTCCATATGCATCTGCTTTGAATTTAACACTATTTCAAATGGATGTTAAATCCGCATTTTTAAATGGTTTTATAAAGATGAAGTTTATGTGGAACAACCCCCGGTTTTGATCACACAGAATTTCCTAATCATGTTTTCAAACTTCACAAGGCATTATATGGTTTAAAGCAAGCACCTAGAGCCTGGCATGAAAGGCTTAGCTCTTTTCTTTTAAACCATGGTTTCAGTAGAGGTTAAGTAGATAGTACTCTTTTCATAAAGTCAAAGGTCAAACACATTCTATTAGTCCAAATTTATGTAGATGATATTATCTTTGGGTCTACTGATGAATCTCTTTGCAAGTACTTTGAAAAGTTGATGCAGGGAGAATTTGAAATGAGCATGATGGGAGAACTTAATTACTTCCTTGGACTACAAATCAACAAGGAAAGGAAGGAACTCACATCTGCCAAGCAAAGTACACAAAGAACTCTTAAAGAAATTTGGATTCGAAAATACCAAGCCACTGTCAACACCAATGAGTACATCAACAAGAATGGACAATGACAAAGATGGTAAGAAAGTAGATCAAAAGATCTACAGAGGTATGATAGGCTCACTCCTTTATTTAACAGCTAGTAGACCTGATATTTTATTTAGTGTATGCATGTGTGCTAGATATCAGGCAGATCCTAAAGAATCACATTTAATTTCTGTGAAAGAATATTTAGATATTTAGCAAGATCTCATGACTTAGGTCTATGGTATCCAAAACATTGTGAAATTAACTTAGTAGGTTACTCTGATGCTGACTATGCTGGATGCAAATTAGATAGAAAAAGCACCAGTGGTGGTTGTCAATTTCTTGCAGGATGTTTAATATCTTGGTCTTCAAAGAAACAAAATTCAGTAGCACTATCTACTGCTGAAGCTGAGTACGTAGCTGCTGGAAATGATGTACACAACTCTTATGGATAAAGCAACAACTTGAAGATTTCGGATTAAACATCAAATCCATCCCACTGCTGTGTGACAACACCAGTGCCATTAATCTCACCAAGAATCCAGTTCAGCACTCAAGGACCAAACATATTGAGGTTAGATATCATTTTATTCGTGATCATGTTGCAAATGGAAATATTAAAATATCCTTTATTGATACAAATGGCCAATTAGCAGACATTTTCACAAAAGCCTTACCTGAAGAGAGATTCACATCTCTTAGAAGGGAATTAGGTATGTGCAATTTGTGATAAAAGTTTGCTTACAACTGGCACATTAAATTTCAGAATTAAGTATTTTTTCCCTCCATGGCGTTAAGCAAAAGAAATTCAAATTATCCTTTATAACTGCTCTCTCATTGAAGTTGGTTTGAATAGTCAAACTCTTGTGTCTTCTTCTCCGCCTTTTGGCGCCTCACTTTTCCACAGCATTAATTTATTCATAAATCAATGACAGAACGATTCGTATCTCATCGTCTACCTTTTCCCCTTTCATCCTATCGCATGAGCCGATGCCCTAACAACTCATATCTCAACCCTCTGCAAATTTGAACCTTCCTCCTCCTTCCCGCAAAATTTCTTGAGGATTCCCTCTCTTCTCCTTCCGTTTCAACCCCAGAGACTTTCGCACCTGAATCCATGGCCGCACCAGTCATTGCCGGCAGTTTGGGTGGCTACAGCGCCGAGTTTCTCACTCCTGAGCAGCAGGAGAGGTTTACCTTTGTGAAGACAAAGCTCTGTGGCGATAAAGAAGTCGATGTTGCTAATCTGAGGAAAAATGGAATGAGCAGTGTGGTAGATTTGATCAATCAGATGCAGTGGACGGGAGTTACCACCTTTTCAGAGGTCAATTATCCGGACCTGGTAAAAGCTTTATTCGTGTGTATGAGAACAGAGGAAGATGGGTCCTAGTTTCTTCAGTGAGGGGAACCATGATTAGAATAGACCCTGAGTTGCTGAAGATGTTGTTTGATGTGAAGACTTCTGGATTTAGTGGGGTTCACACTGTGGACGCCCAAGTGAAAGGTTTGGGAATTGTAGGACCGGCTTCAAGCTAAGGGATGGCAAGCTGGATATAAATCAACTAACTGCTTTCAACCGCCTCCTTCATTTATTGTTTGTCAAATCTTAGTTCCCAGAAGTGCAACATTTTCATCTTGCACAAAGGCCGACTCTGACATGATGTACTGGGCCATTCAAAATAAGGAGATAAATATGGCCGCAGTGATGATGGAAAGAATGAAATTGCCAGAGATCAATTTGGGAACCAAGAGTAGTTAAATGTGTCCCTGCCCTATGCCCCCTTACTTACCAAGATCTTCAAGCACTTCGGTGTTGATCTTTCTAGGGCAGTTGTAGAGAAAATGGGCCAAGCAATCAGGTCCAGGAACCTAAAGAAGAGTGGCTTCTCTGTGGAAAATGGTGTCTGGTTCAAGGCTTCAGTTGCTGAAGGCGAAGCATCATTGACGACACCTCAGTTGTTCATCAGGAGATGGGATCAGCAGATATGATTCCAGATTGCCAATGGAGTCAGTTCAGCTCCAACAGTTGGAGCAGCAGAATCATCAGGCCCCTCTTTAGCAGAAGTTCAGTCTGAAATTGCAGTGGAAGAAGAAAGATATCAGCACCAGCTTCAGAATTTCCAGAAGATTTAGCTGTAAATTTTGCAGAAAGGAGATGTAAGGATATTCTCCCAGAGGATATTATTTCAGTTGAAGACCCACTACCCTCAACTGTGGTTGCATCTATTCTTTCAGACATTATTGATTCGATTCCTTTCACCTCTAGTGCTCCAGAAACCAGTGGCAGAGTTGCAGAAGGGGCTGTGGCATCAGGCCACATTGATGAACCAATGGAAGATGTCCAAGTAGAGGTAGAGCACCCAGCTGCTCAGGGTGACTCTGTAATGGAAGATGCTCCCATTCAGGGGAGCAAGTATCAAATAAAGAAGATGCTCCTATTGAGGGGGAGCTATCAAAAGAAGGTTCAGTAGAAACAACTCCAGTTGTTGATGGTCAGGAGGAAAGGCATAGAGATTCTCAAAATTTGGATGACAGAGAAGGAGAGATTGCAAGCTCTTCGAGCTCAGATGATGATCAACCTCCTCCAGCAAAAGAAGGCAAGAAGAAAGGAAAAGAAGTTGCCTCTGAAGTTCCTCTCCTGGCTGATACACCTTTTGAGAGGCAGGTCAAGCAAAAAAGTGTCATAAATTTGAAGCCAGTGATTGAAAGGCTGAATGTGCAAGGTGAGCATTATGTACTCTCTAGTCAGATGTAAATTCTATATTTCTGAGCCAAGCTTCAGCCAACAAAGAGTTGGGACAAATCAGAAATGCTATGAAATGGTTTAATAAAGAGATGAGTAGCATGAAAGGCATGCTCTCGGATATTATCAAGGCAGTTCAAGTCTCCTCCTCCTCCAGAAGCTCAGGAGACTGGAGAAAATGTGTCTGGGCCATCAGGGCCAGCACCAGAAGCAGTAGCAGCACCAGAAGCAGCAGCAGCACCAGAAGAGGTAGGGCCAACAGGGCCAGCTGATCAGGTTGAAGGGCCTCCAGGGCCATCTGAGCAAGGGTCAGGGCCATCAAGGCCATTGGAGAGTGAGTCTGTACAGATAGAGGCAGAAGAGTTCTTGGCACCCAAGCCCCCAGCTCCCTCTTCTCCCTCTCACACACCTATTCCTCCAACTCCACCCTCAGCTCCTACAGCACCTCCTGCTCCTCAAACATTCAAGAAGCCTCAATCTAGACCAATTTCTTCTCCTACACCATTTCAGTCCACCTCATCTCTGTCTCCTCTACTTCCATTCCTTCTCCTTCTCTATACATGAGGCCCCTCCAGCATCCTCAGCTGGAGCATCCTCCTCCTCCTCTAGTCCCTCCCTTGGACCAGTTGATGACCTCCCTACTACTTCTCACTCTTTTCTTCATCCTACTCCTCCACCCTCTTTCATCACTATCATACCTGAAAGAGCCCAACTTAACTCTCCCTTTATGGAACAAATAAAGGATGAGTTTGAGGAAGGGATCCTCAGGTCTGTGTTGAAGGTTGGGGAACATGTTCATAGGGCAGACCCTTCTAGTCCTGCCCCCAAGAAGAGGAAGCTTACTTCTACTTCCTTCCCTTCCTCTGAACCCAAATACCCACCTTTGTGGTTTTCTCTCACAGTGGACAACAAATTGTTGGGTTGAGTGTGAATATAATACATTTCTCCTCACATTTTGATGATGACAAGTTGTGATTTAATGCATAACCATTGGAACATGTAAAATACATCACCTGAAATTACAATATTCAAAAAAGCATGTTTCCAAGCACATTTATCATTGATATCATGATAATATATTTAACTAATGATTTATGTGTTTATTTTCTCAGGGACAAACATTTTCTGCAAAGGTAGTGTCGACACAACCATCAGTGGTGTCGACACAATGGTTCAGAGCAAAGGCAGAAATGTGAGAAAAGATCATCTAGTGTCGACACTAGTCCAGGGCAGGTCGACACTAGAGAGCCTTCCCAGAAGGTCTGCTGTTCAGATAGCCAAAGTAGGTCGACACCAAATGCAGGCAGGTCGACACTAGATGGCTCTCCCAGAAGGCCTATTTTTCAGATGGCCAAAGCAGGTCGACACGAGATGAGATCAGGTCGACACTAGAGAGCCTTCCCAGAAGGGTATTTTGCTGTCTGGGACATGAGGTCGACACTGAATCATCTCAGGTCGACACTAGAGACCTCTCCAGGGATTTGATTTGCCAGTCTGGGAGAGTGTGTCGACACACCTCATGGGCAGGTTGACACACTCCGGAATCTCTGTGACTTAAACTTCCTCCTGGACACGTGGCACCCTAGGGAGAAGGTGGATCAACCTTGGATCTTGTGCCCACGTACCCCAAGGGTATCTTTCGGATATTTAGGGTATAAATACCCTCCTAATGGGCACCCATCCATATGAGAACCTTCTCAGAGCCTCCAAAAACTGGTTGTGGTGGCAAGAGAGTCTCTCCTCCCTGTTTTGCTTCCTCTTGTGCTTCCACCACAATTCACACTTCTCAAGCACAAGAATCGAAGATTGATCAACATGAAGCATTAGGATCAACTTCAAGGGAGCAGATCAAGTAGAAGCCAGCAATTGTGATGCACTCAAGGAAGATCCCGAGATCAAAGTTGCAGAGCATCGGCCAAGGGACTTCAAGTGATCAAGATCCTTCCAATTCTGTCTCTACAAGGGAGTTTTCTTGAAGAACAAGAACTGTCAACCTCATGTCTTGAGTCTTTCTTGTTTCTTCTTGGCCATTCTAGAAATTGTGCATAATCGATTGCATCAATTTTCTTGAATTGGCCTTAATAGATCAGATCATTGCTAGAGGATCTGGATCTTGTTGTTTGTGTTCTAGCAAGTGATTGTGAGCCTCTGTGCTCAGGGTTTTTGAGTCGTCGTACTCAAGTTGTGTAGTTGAGCAGTCTTGCTCAGATTCTAGAGTAGTCTTGCTCTAGGTAGTGTGTGAGTTGTCTAACTCATTTGTGGAGTTGTCAGGCTCCAGTGTGGGTTGTGTTACCCAGGTTGTTTAGTGGATCCTCACTGTGTGTGAGGGGTGGATGTAGGAGTCTCGTGGTGTGATTTCCGAACCACCTAAAAATCTCTGTGCATTGGTCTGTTTGTGGTTTGAATTTACTCTTCGTTAGATGAATGCATAGGATCGTTTGAATCTATCTAATCAACTTGTTTACACACTCCAATTGCTTAACTCACTTAATCTCTCTTCAGATCTGTGAAATTTGCTTTCAATCTAACTCTGATTCAAAGGTCTTTCAAAATTGGTTTAGCTTCCGCATTAGTTGGCATAGATCTATTCAACCCCCCCCCCCTTCTAGATCTTGTCCACACCTTTTATCGATCCTTCACAAACATCCCTCACTGTACAGAGAATATCTCTCAAAGGTTGTTTTTGCAACCATCATTAACCTTCCCTTTCTTGATCTCACAGATCATTTGAACACCATTCTACCCTACACTTCTCTTTCGAAATCCAAAAAATTCAAAATCTTCTCTCTTGCCCACTCCAAAACTGAAGAGCAGTGGGGCAAAGGTCACAAGGATCTCCTAAAGAAATTCATTCTTGCCAAATCTGCTAGATTCCCTCCAAGGGACCACTCCCTGACCTTATCAGAGTGGTTCAGGATCTATCATAGGGAACTTTGGGCACCCTATATTCAAAAGGAAATCAAAATGATCAGGCACCTCATGCTATTCAACAACTACAGATATATTCATAGACTTCCAGAGGTTCAGCTCAGTCAGTTCAAAAGGGCCATTTCAGCTCTGACTCCGGATATCTCTCAAACTTCATATGTTCAAGTAGATTTTGCTACCCTCCAAGTACCTGAAGAGATAGCCCTTCCTCAAATTCACTTTCTAGTTATGGAGTCCTCTGTAGGATCCATCATCTTTGAACGTTTCGCCAGAGTAATGGGCAGAATTAAAGTACAGAAAGGCTGCCTGGTTGCTTTTCCTAGATTCCTATTTAGGGAATATCACCAGGGGCATGTAAGTGCTGAAGTTCTAGCCCCCATTTTGTCTGAATGTGAAAGGCTGACATCCTCAGAATGGTCCAAGTTCTACCCCCTGTCAGCTCAGCAGCTATTTAAAATCAATGAAGCTCAGGCCAGAGAAGGCAAACCAGCCATTTCTCTACCTACTTTCCTAGATATGAACTCCATTCATCTTGTTGATGACCCCTTTAGGTCTGGGAGGAAAGATACAAAGTGTATGTGGCTATGCATAAAGCTCTCAGAGATAACCACAACCACTATCCTGTCACCATGGACCAATTCCTCACCTGTGCCAACTTTGGGACTCGTCGATTTCTCAAGATGAACATGGACAAGAATGCATATGTTGATCTTCTCTATCAGCACCTAGATCTTCATCTCAAAAGGATGGCTTCCACTATGGGGTCATCCTACACTGTATCTTTTGGAGTCTTCAAAACTCATTTTGAAGAGCAGGAAGCACAGGCATGGGAAACCATCTCCCATTTTGCCTCTCTTCTGTCTCCTGCCTCTATACCAGTACCTCCACATAGTTAATGAATGACCTTCTTTGTATACTCCTGTTCTCTTTCTCTCTTCTTTCTTTGTCGAAGATTGTCTTTTTGCTCAATGACAAAAAGGGGGGAGAAAATTAGCATGTCTGAAATACAATATTTTTCTTAAGGGAGAAACTTAGCATGTCTGAAATACAATAATCTTTTTTAAGAAAGAAAATTAGCATCTTCAGACTAATTTCAGATATTTTTCATCCATGCTTATTGTTCAGTTTTGTCATCACCAAAAAGGGGGAGATTGATGACCAGTCTGTCCCCATGTAATTTTAATTAATTACATATATATATACATTTTTTGATGATTAACAAAACCAAACAAAAGTTTATCAATTATATCTAATGAATATTTCATAAGTCTTAAGTACAGGAAAAATACCAAGGTCAAACAAGCCAATAAAGGTATGCATTACTTCTCTGAAGCTTTAATCTTTTCAACATGATATTTCTCTAAGTCCATATCGACTTCTATTGAAGGCCATAACGATTTCTTTATAAGCATATCGATTTCAATAGAATTATCATAACGATTTCCTTTCTGGCTGAAAAGTCATGTTGTTTCAAACAAATCGATGTCGTAACGATTCTATAAGTGATCGCAACGATTTCCTTATAAGACTGAAAAGTCATGTTGTTTCAAACAAGTCGATGTCACAACGACTCTATAAGTTACCGTAACGATTTCTTTAGAGCCCGTAACGACTTGCTCATCACAACGACTCTATAAGTTACCGTAACGATTCTTTAGAAGCTCGTAACGACTTGCCTGTCGCAACGACTCTATAAGTGACCATAACGATTTCTTTAGAACTCGCAACGACTTGCTCGCTGTAACGATTCTATAAGTATTCATAACGATTTCTTTAGAACTCGCAACGACTTGCTTGCCATAACGATTCCATATATTCATAACGATTTCTTTAGAACTCGCAATGACTTGCTTTGTATAACGATTTGTTAAGTGTTTCACATCGATTTCTTCAGAAACACAACGATTTGCTTTGTGCAACGATTCATTAAGTGTTCATGATATATCTTTTGTCACATAACGATTTGCTATGACTCATAACGATTTCATAAGTCATATAGCCATCGATTTCATATCTTGATATCTTATTCACCTTAAAAGCGTTGACTAGTCAAAGTCTACGTAGACATCTCTCTAACGCTTTTGCATTTATGAGATCTTAACGTATCTCTGCATGCATGCAGACCATATCATCCTTTATCGTGTCTACTCTGATTACGTCTTTTAGACTTAAGCTATTTGGCATTACTATTTTCATGTCTATTGCTACTGACGTTGACTGACATCAGAGACAGCTTAGCTGTCTGCTATTTGAGATTGACATTTGTGCAGACCTCTGAACTAGCTTCATGGTACAACGTTAAACAAAATAGAAGCCAATGGATATTTCTGAAGATCTCATCTTTTTGCGTGCTTAAGTGATCAAAAGACTGTGACTGGAAGCTTCCAAGACTCCAGATGTCATTCAGTCTAACGACTACTCAAAAGAGAGACAACGGACACTTCAACGTCTAGATTTCAAATTGAAGATATAAATTCAAGTCAGAAGAACAGAAGAAAGACAGAGATCGCGTATTCAAGCATTCAAATCCTTCTAAAGAAGTCCAGAGCCAAGAACTTCATTACTCTAGCTTTTGCTCTTTTGCTCTCCACTAGTTTGTGAAAATCTTGAGAGAGCTTGTGTAGTTCTGAGAGTGTGCTTAGCTTAATCTCTTCCTCTCAGTTCTAGTTGCTTCAAATCCTTGCTTGTCAAAAGCTTGATCTAGGGGCTTGAATTTCATTCATTCTCTTTGTGTTGTTCCCTTCGGTTGTGAAGGAAGACCTGGTGGTATCCAGGGTGTTGTTCTCTTCGGTTGTGAAGGAAGACCTGGTGGTATCCAGGTGTTGTTCCCTTCGGTTGTGAAGGAAGACCTGGTGTGGTATCCAGGGTGTTGTTCCCTTCGGTTGTGAAGGAAGACCTGGTGTGGTATCCAGGGTGTTGTTCCCTTTGGTTGTGAAGGAAGACCTGGTGTGGTATCCAGGGTGTTGTTCCCTTCGGGTGTGAAGGAAGACCAGCTAAGCTCGGTGTTGTAGCGTCCTTAGGGGGACTGTACCCTAGTTAGTGAAATCCTGAGTTGTTGCTCAGGGACTGGACGTAGGACTCCTAAGGAAAGGTGGTCCGAACCAGGATAATCCTTGTGTTGTGTGATTGTCTTCTTTGTGTGTTTGATATTTAAACTAACAGTCACTAACCTACTTCGAAGAACGTTTGTGTGAATGTTTTTAGTTATAGGTATCTTCTAGATTAATTTTTAAAGACCCATTCACCCCCCTCTGGGCTCGTCAACTGGGCAACACTTTATTAATTGAGCAATCAGTACACATTATCTTTGATGAAACTAACCCTTCCTTGAGAAAGAAAGAAGATAGTGATAATGATGATGCAGATAAATTGTCCAATAAGCTAAAGAACTCATCAATTGAGGATAAGGAAGATCCACCTCTGGAAGTCCTGCAACAAAAGGATATAGTCCATGAGAATCTTCCAAAGGAATGGAGATACAAGAGAGATCACCCTCCTGAAAACATTATTGGTGATCCATCTGTAGGGGTAAGAACAAGAGGTAACATAATTCCATGATATTTAGTTTTTGTTTCTCAAATAGAGCCTAGGACAGTCAATGAAGCTATCACTGATGAATCTTAGATTTTAGCCATGCAAGATGAACTGAATTAGTTCAAGAGAAACCAGGTTTGGTCACTTGTTCCTAGACCATCAGATCATCCAGTGATTGGCACCAAATGGGTGTTCAGAAATAAATTGGATGAAGCTGGTGTGATCATAAGAAACAAGGCCAGATTGGTAGCTCAAGGCTATTCCCAAGAGGAAGGCATAGATTTCGATGAAACCTATGCACCAGTAGCCAGACTTGAGGCTATTAGAATATTACTCGCATATGCATCTGCATTAGACATAAAATTATTTCAAATGGATGTAAATTCTGCCTTTCTAAACGGTTTCATAAAAGAGGAGGTTTATGTGGAACAACCTCCATGTTTTGATGACATTGATTTTCCAAATCATGTATTTAAATTGCACAAAGCACTATATGGATTAAAACAAGCACCAAGAGCATGGTATGAACGGCTAAGTTCATTTCTATTAGATCATGGTTTCACTAGAGGTCAAGTAGACAGTACATTATTTGTCAAATCTAAGGTCAAACATATTTTGATTGTTCAAATATATGTTGATGATATAATATTTGGTTCTACGGATGAATCTCTTTGCAGGTATTTTGAGAAGATTATGCAGGGAGAATTCGAGATGAGCATGATGGGAGAGCTTAACACTTCCTTGGATTGCAAATTAAGTAAGGAAAAGAAGGCACCCACATATGTCAAGCCAAATATACCAAGGAACTCTTAAAGAAGTTTGGATTCGAAAATGCCAAGCCATTATCAACACCCATGAGCACATTAACAAGAATGGGCAGTGACAAAGATGGTAAGAATGTAGATCAAAAAATCTACAGAGGTATGATAGGATCTTTATTGTACTTAACTGCAAGTAGACTTGATATATTGTTTAGTGTATGTATGTGTGCTAGGTATCAGGCAGATCCTAAAGAGTCCCATTTAATTAATGTCAAAATAATATTTAGATACTTAGTTAGAACCTATGACTTAGGTATATGGTATCCAAAATCATGTCAAATTAATTTGGTAGGATACTCTGATGTTGACTACATTGGATGCAAAATAGACAGAAAAAGCACTAGTGGTTGTTGTCAATTCCTTGCAGGTTGTTTCATATCATGGTCCTCAAAGAAACAAAATTCAGTAGCTCTGTCAACAGCTGAAGCTGAGTATGTAGCTGCTAGAAGTTGCTGCACACAACTCCTATGGATCAAGTAACAACTTGAGGATTATGGGTTACATATCAAGACAATTCCATTATTATGCGACAACACCAGTGCTATAAATCTAACCAAGAATCCAGTACAGCACTCAAGGACTAAACACATTGAGGTTAGATATCATTTCATTCGTGATCATGTAGCAAATGGCAACATTGATATTTCATTTATTGATACAAACAATCAGTTAGCAGATATCTTCACAAAGGCCTTATCCGAAGACAGATTTACTTCTCTTAGAAGGGAATTAGGCATGTGTAAATTGTGAAAGAATTATCTGTTTAAAACTGAAATATTAATTTTCAAAATTTGAATTTTTTTTCCCAAAAATTTGAGCAAAACTCCAATTATTGCCTATTCTTTTAAGTTTGTCATGACGTTTATTATTTTATAAGAGTTTATTCCTATCGAACTAGTCAGTTTGTCGTTTTCTGCCATCATGGCGCCTCCAAATTCCAAAGGTCATTCCTTTTAATTTTTTTTTTTTATATCCCGAAATCTGTGCGGCAACGATTCGCATCCCTTCATCATCTTCTTCCTTCTGCCTGAGGCGATACCCTATCGACTCCGGCATCGACTCCCTGAGATTTCAAGCTTCCACCTCTTTCCCGTGAGAAATTTCTTTAAGGGTTCTACTCCTTTCTCCATTTCAATCATCCAGAAACTCTTCCCATCCAAAACCATGGCCTCTTCTGGTGTTTCCGGCAGCGTCGGGGGCTACGGAGCTACATTTCTTACCGCCGAGCAGCAGGAAAGATATGCTTCAGTAAAGACCAAGCTTTGTGGACACAAAGCAGTGGATGTGGCTGACTTGCAGAAGAATGGAATGGCAGTATCGTCACAGCTATGGACAGATTGAAGTGGACAAAGATTGCCACCCTATCAGAAGTAAGTTATCCGGACCTTGTAAAAGCTTTCTATGTATGTCTGAAGACAGAGGAAGACGGGACCCTGACTTCCATGGTCAAGGGAACTTAGATTAGGGTCACACGAGATCTATTGGCATCTCTCTTCGGTGTGACTACCTCCGGACATAGTGGAGTTCACACTATGGATATTCAGGCGAAAGGTTTAGGGATTGTTGGTCTCGAATACAGATTGAAGGATGGAAAACTAGATATCAACCAGTTGAATGCTTTTAATCGCTTATTGCATTTCATTGTGTGTCAAATAGTAGTCCCAAGGAGTGCCACCTTCTCCACTTGCACCAAGGCGGACTCCGACCTGATGTTCTGGGCCATCCAGACCCAAGAAATCAACACTGCAGAGATCATGATTGAAAGGATGAAGTTTGCAAGCGCACAGGTATGGGACACAAAGAGCAAGCTGAACGTTTCTCTACCTTATGCTCATCTGCTCACCAAGATATTTCAACACTATGGCATCAGTGTGGTGGGAGATGTGTCTGAGAAGATGGGCCAAGCTATCTGGTCCAGAAATTTGAGAAAAAGTGGTTTTTCGGTTGTCAATGGGGTTTGGACGAAGACTTATGTGGCTGAGGGTGAAGCCATCATTGGTGAAGCCCAAGAGGTCCAAGAAGCAGAAGTAGCAGCAGCAGAACCAGCAATAGCAGCAGTCGTAGCTCAAGAAGAGCCAGCAGTAGCACCACCAGCAGTAGAATCTAGCAGCAGGATTGAGGATATCCCTCCAGAGGATATTGAGCCTGTTGAGCATAGTTCAGAGGATCCTCTTCCCTCTTCCCGAGCAGGCTCAGTACTCAGAGATGTACTGGAATCCATCCAAAGCTCTCTAAGGGATCTAGTAGTTAGTAAAGTTCAAATTGCAGAAGTTGTGGCATCAGGCCACATTGATGAGATTGTTATGGAAGATGCTCCCAGTCAAGGGGAGCAAGTAGTTGCTCATGAAGACTTAGTTGTAGAAGATGCTCCCATTGAGGGGGAGTAACATGTTGATGAGCAAGCAGCAATTCAGGGGGAGCAAAATGCCAATGCCCCCATTGATGATCAGTTTAGAGAAGGCATTGTGGAAAGTGCCTCAGAAGAAGAAAATGAAAATGTTGATCATGAAGAGCCTGTGGTTAGAGCAAGAGAAGATAAAGGAAAAGGTGTGGCTAAAGAAGTCCCTCTCCTCACCAGTAAGCCACATAGGAGATCTGGAAAAAAGAAGTTGAAAATCAATTTGAAACCTATTATTGAGCGCCTGGATGAGCAAGGCAAAATTTTGTGTTCCATGAGGTTGGATATGGCCTCCATTTTTATCAGTCAAAGCTCATCTGCCCATGAATTAGGGGCACTGTCATTTGAACTTAAAAGCCTTCGAAAAGATTATGACAACATGAGGACAGTGCTTGTGGATTTGTCAGCTTTTGTGAGGGAGCACTTACTATCTCATGCCCCTCCTTCCTGTAGTACAGGGCCATCAGGGCCAAGTGAAGAGAGTAATAGGCCATCAGGGTCTGTCATTGCAGAGCAACAGCAGGATGATGAAGCTAGGCCATCAGGGCCTGTCATTACAGAGCAGCAGCAAGAGGAAGAGCGGCCATCAGGGCCTTTGTCTGAAAACCCAGCAGGGCCACCAAGGCCAATTCATGTTGAGAATGAGCTCATTGAAGAAGTGGTTGATGCTGAGAAATCTGGGCCAGCAGGGCTGGCAGAGGATGCTTCACCTCCAGTGGAATCTATGGCTGTAAGAGAAGAAGATCAGGCTGTAGCTCCAGAGCCCTCTGTCCTTCCTACCCTTCCAACTCCAGCCCCTCCTTCTCCACCCACCTCATCCACTGCTCCTCCAGCTCCTCTCACCTTCAAACAACCCCGCTCTAGAACCATTTCCTCACCTACACCTTTCTCTTCCCAAACTCCTTCATCTCCTACTTCCTCCACCATCATTCCTCCACCCTTATCTTCTGTTGAGGTTCCTCCCACATCTTCTTCAGCTGGGGCCTCTTCTAAGTGTCCTTCTTCTTCTTCAGGACCATCTGATCTCCCTCCATCACCCCTGCATCCCTCTTCCATCCACAAACACCTCCTTCTTTCATTTATATTATCCTGAGGGTGCCCAATTAGCTCACACAAAATCTAGGACATCAAGGATGAATTTGAAGTAGCAATCCTTCGTTCAGTCCTGGATGTTGGGACCCATTCTCACAGGACAGGCTCTTCCAGCCCTATTCCTAAGAAGAGGAGACTCACTTCCACCCATCATGTCTCTTCTGAACCCTGTTATCCTCCACTTTGGTTTTCTCTTTCTATCACCAATAAGCAAAAATCTATCTATGAGGAATATCTTCAAAAGGTAGTGTTTGCTCACCTCTTTGGTCTTCCCTTCCAAAATCTTTCGGCCCATCTCAATACCATTTTTCCTTATGCCTTTTTTTCCAAGGCTCAACAGTCAAAAATTTTCTCCATGACTGAAGCCAAAACTGAAGAGCAGTGGGCTCGGAGCAACAGATCTGTACAATCAATTTCGTCGTATTCAAGCCGCCAGATATCCACCCAGAGAAGCTCCTCTCCCTCTCTCTGAATGGTTTCAGATTCACCATAAAAATCCTTTGGACCTTTCATTCAGAAGGAAATCAAGTTCATCCGGCACTACAAAATGTACTGTGATTATTGTTATCTTAATAGCATTCCAGAAGTGCAGCTGGGCCAGTTCAGGCAAGCTATCCGTGCACTCAGTCTCAGGGTTGCTCACACCGAACCTCTCCGAGTTGATTTTGCCACCTTGGTAATTCCTGATGTGGTGCTCCCTCCTCCCCTTCACTCCCTGATCATGGATTCCTCTGTGGGCACACTCATGTTTGAGCGAGCTGCTCAGGTTATGGTCAGGCTCTCTGTGCAAGAAGGTGTAACCTTTCTTTTCATAGATTTGTCTTCAAGCAGTATCTTCAGGGGTATCTCAAGTCAGATATCCTTGCCCCTATTCTATCTGAGTGTGAGAGGTTGTCGCCTACTGATTGAGAAAAGCTCTACACTCTATCAGCTCAAGCTTAAAGAGCTGAATGCTTCTCAGGCTCGTTCCAATCAACCTCTTCTGACTCCCGGTGACTTTTTGGATGCCAATTCTCTTCACCTTGTCCAGGACTCCTTCATGAAATGGGAAGAACGGTACAGGGTATTTCTAGAATTAAAGAAGGAACTTCAGCAGCATTAGATCTTCTATCCCTTTAAAATTACTCAGTTTCTTCAGTTTGCCAGTTTTGGTTGCTTCACCTCCTACAAGGTAGCTCTTGGCAACGACAGATATTGGGATTTCATATCGGATCAGAGGCAGCTTCACATCAAGAGGATGGCTCCCACCATGGGACCCTCCTATTGCATTGAGCTTGGCGCATTTCAAGCCAATTTTGAAGAGCAGGAACACCAAGCGCTACCTGTCATTAGGCACTTTGCATCTCTCTTGTCTCCTGCCTTCTATCTCTCTGAACCCTCCAATGCTCAATAAATCTCTTTGTTTCTCTCTTTGTGCTTTGTTCTCTCTTCTTTGTCTCACTCTTGTATCTTTTTGCTTCATGACAAAGGGGGAGAAATATAGCATTTCTGAAATACATCCCTTATATTCTTTTCGCAATTATGCTTAGACTATTTCAGATCATCTTTGCTAATTGTTAAGTTTTGTCATCACCAAAAGGGGGAGATTGATGATCAGTTTATCCCCATGTAATTTAAATAAATTACATATCTATTTTGATGATTAACAAAACTATATAAAGTTTAAACTAACGAATTTTCTACAAGTCTTGAGCACAGGAAATAAAACAAGGAAAATCAAGCCAAATGGTAAGCATTATTCCTACTGTAGCAATTTTGTTTCAAAGCATGAAATCTATCTAAGTCCACATCGACTTTCACAACGATTCGGTAAGTGATCGCAACGATTTGCCCTCATAACGATTCGGTAAGTGATCGCAATGATTTGCCCTCACAAGGATTCATTAAGTGATTGCAACGATTTACCCTCACAACGAGTCGTTAAGTGATCGCAACGATTTGCCCTCACAACGATTCGGTAAGTGATCGCAACGATTTGCCCTCACAACGATTCGTTAAGTGATTGCAATGATTTACCCTCACAACGATTCGTAAGTGATCGCAACGATTTGCCCTCACAACGATTCGTTAAGTGATTGCAATGATTTACTTTCGTAACGATTTTCTAAGTATTCACAACGATTTGTGTTCATAATGATTCGTTAAGTATTCATAACGATTTGCTTCCATAACGATTCGATAAGTGTTCACATTGATTTCTTAAGTGAGAACAACAATTTGGTCTCACATCGATTTCTTAAGTGAGAACAACGATTTGATCTCACATCGATTTCTTAAGTGAGAACAACGATTTGGTCTCACATCGATTTCTTTCATATCGATTTCTTAAGTGAGAACAACGATTTGGTCTCACATCGATTCCTTAAGTGATCATAACTATTTGTTCCAGAACGATTTCTTAAGTGATCACAACGACTTGCTCTCATAACGATTCGATAAGTTACATAACGACTCTATCACTATAACGGCTCATCAAGTTACATAACGACTTGGTCGTTGTAACGATTCGATACATTTCACATCGACTCACTCATTTGCACAATGATTTCATAAGTCATGCATATAACGATTTCATGGAAAATAACGATTTGCTTTTCGAGCTAATGTTTGAATACGTTGAAAAGTCAAAGTCTTCACATATATATTTTTTGACAGCCATGTATTTATTACGATAGTACAAATCACTGCATGCATGCAGACAATATCTTCCTTTCTCTTGCTTATTCTGTAAACATCTTTTTAGAAGAACATAATGGAACTTCTACTTTGTATAAAATCAATCTAACGTTGACTGACAATACGAGACAGTCTAGCTGTCTATTGTTTAGCATCTAATGTGTGCAGGTCTCTGACAACATTCGTCAAACAACATTGGACAAAATAGAAGCTAAAGGATACTTCAGAAGAGCTTCTCTCTGTGCGTGCATGAAGACCGTTGAACGGGAAGCTCTACAGGACCATGCAGTCTAACGTAAACAAAAGCTTAGAGACAACGGGCACTTCAACGTTCGAATTTCAAATAGAAGATATATAAAGAAGACTGAATCTCCAGAATAAAAGTATCTAAGATCTGGAGAATACGAACGACAATCTTACACATGTTTTTTCTGTGAGCATCTCGAAGAGCCAAGCCTCACTCCTTTGATTGTTTAGCTCTTAGCTCTCTGCATTCATTGCGTTAATCTTGAGAGCTTCTGTAAACTGAGAGTGTCCCTCACTGTAGATCTTCCTCTCAGTTTTAGCTTCAGATTTGGCATTATATAAGCTTGATCTAGGGGCTTGATCTCATTTCACTTTTTGTGTGTTTGTTCCCTTCGGGTAAGAAGGAAGACCTGGTGAGATCCAGGGTGTGAGATTCCCTTCGTGTAGAAGGAAGACCTGGTGGTATCCAGGTGTTGTAAGTTCCTCTTCGGGTTGTGAAGAGAAGACCAGCTGCGGCTGGGTGTGTAAGGGTCCATAAGGGGGACAGTACTCTTGTGTTAGTGAAATCCTGAGATATTGCTCAGGGACTGGACGTAGGACTCCTAAGGCGAGGAGATCCGAACCAGGATAATTCTCTAAGTCGTGTGAATGCTTTTGTGTGATTGATTTTTCCTTAACTAACACTAACAATCTGCGAAGTGTGTTTTTGTGACCTTTGTGTGAACAGGTTTTAGGTACTCAATATTTTTAATATTCCATTCACCCCCCCCCCTCTGGGCTAGCTAGCTGGGCAACACCAAATTCGTGCTTAACCATGGTGGGAGGTTTCCTAAAGCCTCACACACTCTACTGGGGTGAGAAATCCTCAAAATAAGGAAGGTGGAATGCTAGAACCGCACCTTGTCTTTCCTTCACCCAAAGGGACTTCCAAAACATACTAGATGCTATATACATACTATGAAACCCCAGGGGATGAAAATACACATTGTTGGGGTTGTGGGAGGCTGTTCTTGAGCTCCCAAAGGAGGAGGAAACTGCCCCAACTCGGAGCTTCTTCCCTGCTGCATTCTGCATCAACCTGTGCAGAAAGCTCATCTTGGAATCGACCAAAGATAGGCCAAACCTTAACCGAACCTTGAAAGACTTATACCCTTGGAAAGAGGGTCGAGTCTAGTTCCTAATACCACTAGTTTGACTATTTTTCATTCAGTAGATCGGGTGCAGTACGCGTTCTTCTCCAAGTGGTCTGAACGCAGGTTTTTTGGAAAAATGTGACTTCTTCAACCCATAAGGTAGGTTTTCTCAGGCCAAACTTTAACAATTCATATATCAATGTGTAAATCATCAAGTCTAATTTCATTTCCAATTGGTTTCATCGAATTCCAATGAGTACATCTTGCATTATAAGCGTTTTGCCAAAGTCGCGCATGTTAGGGACTTTTTCTGTTCATGTCGATTTATCACACATTCCGAGGCCATTTTAAATTATTTAAAAATCATAGTTCTCTTCTACTCCATGTTCCCAACAACTTTCATGTTGACACTTTTGTCCCAAGAGCTCTAGTTTAGAAGATATAAGCATTGCATGGATTGAGCACTTGTTTCCTGCATTTTTCTGCGTTTTCGGTTGACATTTGAACCGCGTCCGGTCCAGGCGACGCGATTCCAGCGCCTGGTATCACGTCGACCTTGGCCGACGCGATTCAACAAAAGGCGTCTGCGAGACCCGAAGCGATTCTCGCGCTGACCAGTCAACGGCCCACGTGAGACTGCGCGCCGCGTGGGAGTCTGTGCCTGTCTAAACTGCGGCAGGATCCCCCGACGCGATTCAGGCGGCTTTCTCGCCTATTGCCATATTTAACGATTTTCCATGAATGTGTTAGGTTACCCCAACGCGATTCACATCAAATGGCGGCTAGGTAGGCCGACGCGATTTACCTTCTTCACAGTTTCGCCCGTTTTGACTGTGCACTGCATTATAAAGTGCGTCCACTGTGTAGGACACGTATTTCCTGGCTTACCCGAGGACTGTTTTACATGGTATCAAGTGTATGATTTGCATGTCTTGGTTCTGATCATTTCATGAGGACTGTTTAATGGCCTAAAAGTAATTAACCCATTTAAAAGCTATAATTACACCAACGTCATTCTAATTACTCTCTTAACGATGTGACCATTCATGCAACTAGTGAATTACTCCTCTTATTGTTCTAGCTTATTAAAATGATAATTGTTATCTTAAAATATTGCAAACAATGTTTAGTTAAAGTGCATAGTTTTATCCCATGTTATCATGGTTAAGTGCTTTCCGCAAGTTTGAAAACGGTGGATTGTGGATTGAGACACGTGTTCACTACACACTTGCACATCTAGGCAGCCCTTTCTTGGGGATTGGAAGCTCTCTATCGGTCATTCCGTATCAGTAGACTGGCGACCTTTTATCTAAGACCTCCGTAAATCTTTGTACTCCGTGGATTCCCTCATGGAGACCGAGTTGGTTGTACCGTTGAAGTTCCCTGGAGATAGCGTGCACTTCCTTTCTCATCTTGTTCTCATGAGTGTGTTTTATAATCTAGACTTAAACCATTAATGTAAAGATTGAACTAAAGTATAAATTACGATGTTATGCTGCCGAAATTATCGCTTGACCATTGTATCATGAATTCATGTTCAATTTATTTATTACTTATTCTCATCATCACCATGAACATGACATTACACGTGCTTACATCTTGAAACTCACATTGGCCATTATTAATGACTGTGGGTATCTACATTTAAATTTAAATGAGATGCTGACCAGACACGGCGAGTGTCCAAGGGCTCCAGTCTAGCCCCAATGACGGAGAGTCATAAATATACTGTTAACCATGAGGTATAATGATTACTGATGTTGCATCTGCGCTGAGAGTACTTGCGTGTTGAATGTTAGATATAATAACCACATACACGTGTCCTAATGTGCATTTCAAGGTAGATCTTTCCTTGGTGTACATTAGTGTCTTCGTGCTTGATTAGTGTTACATGATCGTGCTCGTGTTCGTGCTTGCTTGCTTGCGTGATATGGCCATCCTGCATTTATTGCAATTTCAAGTGATATCTTGCGTGCTTGTTACATGCCTCACTATTGATACCATCTTGCTCGTTATATCGTTCTGGATCTTTCCCTATCATGATCACTCTATCTAGCTTGTTCTTGTATCATGTTTTAATGAGTTTTATTCGTACATGCATATCATGATCATCGTGCTTGCCTAGTTCTAAATTGCTAATCATGTATATCATTGCCCGCACATTGAGATATAAATCCTACTGGGTTAGTTTGCTCATTCCCTACTTTTAACCATTCTAGGTGACTATGAAATACAAGAAGATGAGCAAGTCGAGGATGGGAATACGTTCGAGTGATGAGCGTCCCAACACTTGAGTCTATTTATAGTTAGTTTGTATGGAGTGTTAGATTCATGTAGTAGGTAGTGAGGAATAAATGTACTTTTCCTTTTATTGAGTCTTAGTCCTGTATTAGTTCACTTTTATTGAGTCTTGATGTACCTATTGTATTTAATTATTTTATGCATGTTGTAAGTAACCATGGTGTGTATATGTATGCATACACATGTTAATCTTGTTTAAATGATATTTATCTACTCTAAGCATGTTAATTATTATGATGTGTAGGTTACTTAAATAATAATGTGCATGTAGTATTTAACTAATGATAAACACATTTCATTCATAGGTTCATGCATGATGTATATAATCATGTAATGTGTATGTATATGTGCGTATATGTATGTTATTGATGAATATTATCCTTAATTATGATTAGTGTAAGTTATATTTAAATAAATATTATGTAATGCATGTACTTTATGTGGTAAGGATATATGTAATTATTTTTACATATACTAAATTGTTTTGGTGTATTTATGCATTTATTTTAGGGTTTGGCAGGGTTTTGACTGCACTGTGCAGTTGGCGGCCAAGACCTGGACGCCAAGGCCATGTTGGCGGCCACCCCCTGGATGCCAACAGCCTGTTGGCGGCCAGACCCTTGATGTCAATTGTGCAGTTGACTACAACCGATGTTGACGTCAATATCCTCATGCGTAACGGTTCCAGATTTGTTAATGCTCGCGTTTTGGCCGGTTTCAGATTAGGAAACCCATCCTAATGCGTAGGAAACCTACCCTATTGCATACCCCAACCCCCAAGCCTATAAAATACTCATCCTAAGGCGAGGGGAAGTCTTTTTGCTCTTGTGAAACCCTAGCAACAGAAATGGAGAAAAATTGAACTTTGGAGGTCGGATCTGAAGACTGGAGGTGTTCCCCGAGGAGCTACATCAACTGGGAGATAGCCTATACATAGGAGAAGAGGTTTCAACTCTGAGGAACCATATGCATCAGCAAGAGAACCGGATTTAAGGAGAGTTTGAGCACCTTCTTGACAGGGCCGAGGAGGGCTTCAACGGCATATTTTGATCTTCGTAGATTTTTTTAGAGGCAAGTAAACCCTAGATCTTAAGCTTATACATGTCCCCTAAGTCTAAGGTATTTTTACGGATTTTTCCTTGAGTCCTAGAACCCCAAATTCCTATTTGTATTGAGTGTTGTCTGTGTGTGCTGCTGGGAGGAAGTTGGCGGCAGCATCTGCTGCAGTCAAGTTCTTCAGTTGGCGGCAAGGGATGCTGCAGTTGAAATGAAACGGCCACATCCCTTGACGTCTACTTCTTCAGTGTTCTGAAAATAAACTGTTTGATCTTCTTACACTGTTTAAATGATTTCTGGACATAGGTATATACTGCAATTTTTATGGGTGGTTGTATATAGTTAGTAGGTCATATCATGAGGTTGCCCTAATTTTCTGTGAACTATGTTAATTATTAAAATTCAGTGACTGACTTATGAGCATGATATGAGCATGTTTAAATCTTGCATACATAGATTTTGTTGTGAATTGGATTTCATAATTTTTACATGATAGCATGAGGTCTGATATTAAGTTTCTGAACTGTTAGCACCCAACCATGCTCATATGTACTATGTCTAATGATATTTCAATGAATATGCCTGAAATCTAGATTTAATTGTGGAAATTATGTTTACTGTTAGAAAAATCTGGAAAATTGCATATGTGATGTGTTTACTGTTAGTAACTTGTGATAAAAATTTGGAACTGATTTGATGATAGAAAGTGCAATTATTGTTAAATCACGAGAATTATTCATGTTGGATATGTTAAAAATCTAAACTTGTGTAATTCAGAAATTACAGCATGTTTAGAATGGTAATATGAGTTGTTTTACTTCTGAAAATAGTAGTATCATGTTAGGTTAACTAAGATATGTGCAATTGACCCATACTACATGTAAAGTGAGTAAATAGTTTATATGAAGTGTGTGAATAATGAAAGAAAATGCGATAAAGTAAAAGTGTAATAATTGAGCCGAGATTGACACTGCTACCCTAGAGGCTTCGAGAGTTGTACCATAGAAAAGTCCCTATGGGAGGCTCTACATTGAGAAAAGTATGACCTAAGGGCATTAGAAAAAACCTAGAGGTGGACAAGTACCACTGGATAGGGTGGAGAGGGCTTCTCCCGGTCTGCGCAGTTACCAAGATTCACCACTACATTGCCTAGGTGGTGAGTATGTGATTATGAGTTATGTGATTATGAGCTATGTGTTATTCGATGCGATGAGTTGTGCTATGAGATGAGTTATGAGTTATGAGATATTGGTTTGCGTCCTCTAGTAGGTGGTTAGGACTATGTGTCATGGCATTTTAAGCGATGGAATATGAATAAAGTGTAAGATGATATGCGAATGTGGCACATGATGAGTGTAAATGATATGTTATGTGATAAGTGAAAATAAAAGAGTAAATGACATGAAGAATATGTGAAAAGTTATGTAAGGGAGAGTTAATGTTAATGAGAGTGTGCTTGCATGTGAAAACCAATGTATTAATGCAATATGTTCATGATTTCATGTATTAATTACCTCAATTGCAATACCATGTTTAGCATCATGTCATGGAGTTTATTGTTCTTCATGTAAATGTGCATGTGAATAAACATATGCAATCATGTCTTTTATGCAATATGAAAAATGAACATGTGGAATTTCTAAATGAATGAGATTGTGTGTGAACAAATCTAATTCCATGTAATTGAGTTTAATTCATGACAAAACAGCAAGTAAAGTATAGTTATGAATGTGATAAATGCATGAAATAATGCTTAGGTTTCATGCTAGATGTGATGTTTACTTAGCGTAAAGTTCCATGTTTAAGTGCTTATTGTTGCCAACCAACTTGACTATGTTTTAACTCTTCAATTCATGCTGATACATGTGAAACTATGTGTAATGAAATTTATTTACATTAAAACAGCAAGTAAAATGTGTAATTAAATATGAAAAGTGCATGTGAAAAGTGAATGGTCATCATGCTAGGTTGTTCATTTCTTTATGCTTAATTCTATGTTCTAGTTTGTAAAAATGTATCATGAAATGGATTAATGTTTGGATGGATGATTCATGCTACATGTTAGGTGTAGAGAATACGTACAAGTGTATGTTAGTATCCATGATTTAGAATAAACACGTGATAGTCTAAAGCATGTCTAGTGATTTAAATATGTGTTACTAGTTAAGAGTATATACCATGTAAATTGTTGTAGTTAAATGATAGTATGTATTTTGTTATTGTTTAATAGCATAATATGAATGTGATGTGTTTAAGGTTAAGACTTTGGTTTGCTTGCTGAGTCTTTCGACTCACCCTTGCTTCGGCGTACAGGTTGACAGGTATTCCGTACCAGAGGGAGGCATTGCAAGGAGCATCCTCAAGAGTGAGGAGTAGTTGTGGAGTTTGCTTAGTAGTTGTATTTTTTCTTTTTCATAGTATGAATAAAGTTAATTGTATGGACAATATTTGGACAATGTAGTTCTTTTATCATGTAATAATGTGGACATTGTCATTTTATTTCACTATATAGACTGTGGAATGTGTGATGGTGATGGATTAAAGTAGAGTTGTTTATTTTAATTCCGTTGTACTAAATTTCTATCCACGTACATATCAACCTATCGGCTAGTGTTGGGTTATTATCCCACTGTAATGACACCCTTTGTACCGATGGGGATTGGTATAATCGTACCGGTATAAAGTGGGGTCGTTACATGTATTATGGCATGAATTTTATTACTATTCGGTTTAGGGCAACTCTATTATGATATCTTCACTTAAATGTGTCACTGTCATGTCCTAATAAACGTCCATTTATCGGAAATGACATAAAATAGGTAAAAGAAATGAAACTTATAATCTTACACATTTAACAATGTCATAGCGGAATCTTAATTTACATAAGACTTCCTCGTTACAGTCCATACGAGGAGTAAGATAAAGGAAAGTTAATACATTAATACATTCTGCTTCTACAGTACTAATGAAAACATAGTTGTTAAACTTCAGAGGACTGGTTGTCCTACTCAGCACACTTCCCCCCCCCCCCCTACGCATTACTCTCATCTTGAACACCTGAAAATGGTAGGATTTGGTGAGCGAACTAACCCAGTAGGATTCAATCTTCTACTCAAAAGGATTAAGATAATCAAGAACAGGATAAGAAAATTATCTGCTAATAATGCAGGACAACAAAGAGGGCTGAATGACCATGACAAATAGATAACATATGTGAAACAGGATACAGAACTAAGATTACATGATCAAGAGTTCAATTCACGGTTTGGTTCGGTTCGGTTTTCTCCATTTTTGGGAGAAACCGAACCGAACCGAACTTACTGTTTGAACCGAACCGAACCAGTTCGGTTCGGTTCAAACCGAAATATTACATTTCTGATATTTTTAAATATTTTTATGGCATTTTTGGGGGGGTTTATGACATTTTTTGGCAAAAACTATTAAAAGGGACTTTTTTTTGGCGGTCGCGAGTTTCGAACTCGCGACCGCCAGGCGCGTGGAGGGCGCGCGAAGCCGGCCTCCACTGCGCTACCTTATTTTTTTGTTTAATTTTATTATTTATATAATTATATATAGGTATTCGGTTCATTTCGGTTTCCCAGCCAAAAACTGAACCGAACCACCCAGCCCATGAAACCGAACCGAACCAGTCGGTTCGGTTCAGTTTTTCGGTTTGGACCAAATAATGAACAGCCCTATTCAAGACAATATTCCATGTTCTGATTCAAATACATCCAACTCATGATAAAATAACATGATGACTAATCAAGCTTGTATTGATGCAATGTCAAACATCCATAGATCCTTTATCGCTCCATACGGCCACTAAACGAATTCGGGTGCTCCTTCGGGACTGGACCAACCCCATTTGCACAGGCATATATCTCATTTGAGTCCCAAGACCCAATAATTGTCATCACAAGTCATTCATATTCAAATGTGGGACACAAGTACTCAAGGTCTTTCATATAACAAAAGTTTATGAATCAGTGCTAATAAATACAGAAGGTTGTAACCAAATAGGAATTAGTTGTACTTGGAGATTTCAAGGGTAATCCAAAGTAGGATATGGAAAGCAATTGAATGATTCCTCTTAGTGATATAGTGGTAGAAACCCAAGGAAATGAGGAAACAACTTGTTAGGCTAATAGTATAATGAGTCAACAGGAGATTGGTCAAGAGAAGGTGCTGGAAAGCAAGACTAGATAGTGTATGTCGACAGCCAGAGAGTGGTTGTCGACAGCTACTGCCTTCCAGAACCAGATTTCTGGAGTTTGGCCAATGTCTGTCGACAAACCAAGGGTGTCTGTCGACAGGTGAAGGCCATCTGTCAACAGATGAGGGTTATCTATCGACAGGTACTGGTGTTCTACACAATCTGGGTTCTAGAAGCACGAATCCCTATCAACAGATGGTTCTGTCTGTCGACAGGTGCAGGCTAACTTCCAGAAATTATGTAAGATTACTATAGGATACTCTACTAAGTATTCCTATGATTCCAACATGCTTAACAACATCAAAAAGGATCTTGTATACAGTTCTTAACACTACTTTTCATGAAAGAAAGGAGTAGAACAAGTGAAGTAAAAGCTTACACATGGTTGGCTAAACACTTAAGGAAGGAGGACTACAAGATGTTCAGCTCTTCCCAACATTATTTCTTTGCATCTAAAAGAAATACTTTCACAAGTATGCTTGGATATAACGTGAACACTAGCTAGACATGGCTACAATGGACAAAACAAGTATTTCTAAAGGTGTTTACCGAACCAAAGTCCAGTGTAAACATGGTAAACACTTTAAACGTAGAGTTCTCAACAAGAGAGGGAAACAAGAAGAGAGAATTCCTACTTGACTGGGAAAGGAATGAAAGTCCTTCTTCTTCCTAACGAAGAGGTCCACAATAGCAAGAGGAAGAAGCAGGTACGGTAGGTGTAGAAGGTGAAGTAGTAGCAACGGCAGCTACAAAAGAAGCAGCAGCCACAGCAAGGCAGTAGCTACAACTCCTCAAGGCAGTGGTAACAGCAACAACTTCAGCAGCAGTAGCTTCAGCGACAGCAGGAGCAGGGGAGTTGAGCTAGAGGTGAAAGAGCTCGAACGAAGGATGAAAGGAGAGTTTATATAAACTCTCAAACCCCTTGCATGCATGGCACGTCGGCCACCTATGTGTTGCAGTAAAAATCCTTTAGTTTTTACAACAACACGTTTACCATGCAATCCCTCAAGGCTTACACGTATAAGACAACGTGTAACTCAACTAAACTGTGTGATTAAAGCCTTACGTAACCATGGTTACGTAAGCATGGATTAATTTTAAAAATTGGTTACCGTAAATGGGTAAAAATTCAGCTAGCCCATTTGTCTTCAAATTTTTATACCCAAATGATGTCCATTCAAGTTGAAATTTGGACTATAAGCTAATAAGAAGGTTTTACAAATTATGGTGATTTTAGTTTAATTTTTAGAATGTATTGTTTACCCAACAAAAATTGCCCAAAAAATCATTGCATCGGCTTAATCTTGAAATCCGCACATCAACAATTCTTGATATTTATATTTCTGATATCAGCATGTTTTTTTAGAAATTATGGTGTTTTCGAATTTTAATTTCGTTACAAAATTCTGGTGTCACCCTGTCGGAGCGCTCACCTCTGAGTACGACACTGGAATAACATTTACTAATACAGATTAATCTTAAATTAAAGTTAATTACATCTCATGATAATAGTTATGTTTAACAATCAAAATTTTCATATTTTTTTAATTTTCAAATAAATAAAATTTTCGGGGCGTTACAGTTACAGTATCACTTTACAACAATTTGTATTCTTTCATCGACTGATACACATATTTTTATGACGACAATTTCCTATTGAGCACAATTGCTCATGTACCCCTACTTTCCTTTCAGGCACCTTAGATGGGCCCAATTCTCCAGGGGAATGTGTGTCGAGTGATCTTTAGATTTAGCAGACCAAGTTTTTTTTTACTGTTGTACATATATATGTAATTGAAACCACCAACTTATGTAACATATGTAATGAACTATTCCACTGCTCTACCTTATAAATATGAATGACAATCTCTATTTATCATATCTTGATTTCTTTGTCATATCCGAAAATCATCAATGAGTAGGACGTGACACATCCTGCATGCAAGATATCTTTGGTGACTCAAGTTCAAGGATCAAGTGTACTACTGAGATCATAGAAACTTATAACACAGAGATATTTTCATACCCCGAGTGTTTTGTATGGATAAGTTCAATAAACACATTTAACTAATCGACACCTATACATCTACCTTAGCGTTTCCACTCAAGTGATCAATAAGATCAAACACCCTCATCATGTGAGCAGATAGCATGTGTACTAGTTTATCCGAAACCTATGATGTCTATTCTCAATGGGCCCCTTACAATTAGAAATATTTAGGATTTATATTTATATGATGACAATCTCATTAGTCATAACTCATTATGATTTGTCATCAATTGTATAAGTTCATGGACTTCATCATATGCTAAGAAGACAATGATTATAACATGATGAATTTTAATTATTCAGTGTACGGGCCATCTCACTCATTGACATAATTGATTATCATACAATATTAATCAATAGTTTATGTATGGTGATATCTATTTATTGACTTAGTCGATTAAGTGGGCAACATTAATCAACCCCTTTCAGTATGTTAAACCATTTTTATCTACTGACTTAGTTGATTAGCTGAAAATGATAATTGATTATTTTCATTGTAGCTAACTCTTTCACCTATTGACTTAGTCGATTAACTGAAAACAATAATGTACTACTTTCAATATAGTAAATTCTTTTATTTACTAACTTAGTCGATTAACTAAAAACGATAATTGACTACTCTCGATATAGTAAATTTCTTTACCTACTGATTTAGTTGATTAATTGAGCAACGTTAACCAACTACCTCTAGCATGATAATATCACACATACTTAGTCGATTTTTTGTGCCTTCAATGAAATATAGTTGATTAATTCAAGATTGTTAATAGCTTGTAGGACACTCACATTAACACTTAAAATACACCTACCATCTCTAGCGCGTCTTAAGATAGAATCTCAGAAAGCCCAATAACCTGAAAATTTGAAGCCAAACATATGGATGCAGGCCGCAAGGGCCACAACACTTGCTGGACCCAATAAAGGAAATCCAAGATTGACATATGCTACACTCTCTCTCACTGCTGGCCCCCCTACACCACCTGCTCATCCTCTCTTGTGCACACCACTCTCTCAATTTCTCTCTATATTTTACACACATAGCTCTCTTTCTCTCTCTGAATTTTAGAAAAGAGGATATTGACGGACGTAAATAAGGGAGAAAAAAAAATAAGATGCGACGAGTTTGCTCACATGTCAAGAATAAGATATACTTTTGTAAATATGTTAAAATTTTATTTTTCTTTATAAAAATCATTTAAATTTTTAATAAATATACTTGAATATTTATTACGAAAACCCCAAGAAAAAAATTTGTTTGATTACCGGTGATAGGTTTTCTTCAACTGACACGTCAAATTTGGTATCAGCGCCTAACATGCCCTGCTCTTCCCCTTTTAAATTGTCTGCCTTCTCGTTCCTGGGAAAATCAGACGGCCGGGATGAGACGTCCACGATTGTCTTGGACAACGAGGCAACGACTCATGGCCCCGGGAAATAACCTCGGCCGCCGTCCCAAGCCGGAGGAGGGGCGACGGACGCATATCCCCCACTTGTGGCCGCTGCGGTCACCTTCTTCTCTCAAGCACGAAGGTTAAATTAAAAATATTTTAATAAGTCGTTAGTCAAATTTGTCTTAATTAAGTTAAATATTTATAACTAGAATGACCTGGTGTGCCATCTAAAAAATAAAAGATAGAGAAGTTATTTTTTTTTCAAAGATTGATCTTGTAAGAAAGTAAATGATTATATTCTTTCTTATCTAAAATTTTATTTCGTAGTTGTATTTTTTTAGACTACTTTAATAAGCGAAATGATTTAGCAAGATATGTCATTTAACAAAATGTGGAGGCCATTTCTAGTCTCCTAGGCCCATAGGCCCCCATAGTGACCCAGCAAGACAGAAAGGCCATGGCCATCAAGTCACGTGTCCTCGGGATCAGCCACTAACTTCCGAACACGTTTCAGCCACCAAACGCCTAAAGGTCCCAAAGGTAGACTCTGAACACTGCACAACATGCTCAAGCAGGACGTGGTCTACCGACCAGACCACGAGGCTTCTATTCGAACCCTCCGCGGCCATGGCAATCGAGCATGGGACACTGCACGGCCGTGTCGAGCATCGGAAAGCTACACACAGGGACCGGGCAGAGAACAGTAGTGCTGAACACCGGGCAACCTCGCCGAGCACCGAGTAGGCCCGATGGTCTCTGTGCGGCACCCCCATGGCCCATGGCTCTAGGCGGCCCTTCGCCTACCGTGGCAATCAATACGACGGCTCAGCACGCCACCCCACGAGCTGGGGCATTAACAGTGCAGAATCCCAATAGGCGTCCCAACGGACAACCCTCACTTCGGGAACTCAACTGGCGTGTCCCTTCGATTATCATTGGAGAAGGACGTGTCCGGACCCTTCAGGTCTCTCGCCTATAAAAGGAACAGGTAACCTTCATGCAAAGGTACAAGACTTCTCTCCCACACACCCACTACGCACGAATCCACACACCAAGGAATCTTCCATTCCTGCCTCCTTTACAGTCTGACCTAACTTAGGCATTGGAGGGTTCCCCCAGTTCTCCAACTGGGCCCCTCTGATCCCTCTGGGTTTTGCAGGCCTTCGACCGCACCGATGACAGCTCCTCTCCTTCCTCTCTCTCAGTGGAGGCCCGTTCGGCCCGTTACCAAACAAGAAATTCCCCCACATTTTTGGCGCCGTCTGTGGGAACGACGATTGCCATGGCTCGCGGACGATCCTCTCACCAAAACCACAGGAGCTGGGCAACGAGGTCACAACAGTCGCATGACGACTCGCGTGACCAAGCTCCTCCCGCCGGCGACAATGCAGTCCCCGCCAGAGCAACTATCAACCCACCTGCGGCTGAGACTCCGGTATTGGCCCAGGAGGTAGTTGAGCTCCGGGGGCAACTACAGCAGCTGATGGGAGTCTGTCAAGGACTCCAGGCTCAGTAGGTGAGGCAACCTGCCCCAACTTCCCCTCCTCAACCGAAGCAACAGGAGGAGTCGTCCCGACGACAGCCGCTAGTTCCATCGGCACACCTAGAGCGCCGCGAGGAGTCTCCTTGGCTTTCGCGATGCGTCGCGTCGGTCTTCCGTACTCCGGATCGATGGGCAGAGTCACCCTGTAGGTCGGCTGCGCCTCCCCCTCCTCCGCACTCCGTTGTTGACGCCAACTCCCACTGGTCCCGACCCGAGGTCTCGACGCACTCCAACTGGGAGCTGGCCAGACGTCTACGTCTCATCGTCGACCTGGAGCGACGTATGGAGGATCGCGTCCGCCAGATGGATGCGATGGTCTAGAGGGTTGGGGGTAAGGCCTCGGCGGATGATGACCTAGACTTCCGCTCCCCATTTACAGTGGAGATTCTGGAAGCTGGGGTCTCGCCGAAGCTCCCCCTACCTTCCATCGCGCCCTACGAAGGCACCTCTGACCCGGAGGACCACATCCACTGGTTTGAGTCGCACATGGTGTTCTATGGAGCATCAGACGCAGCCAAGTGTCAGGCCTTCCCGGCCATGTTGAAAGAGACCGTGCGAGCATGGTTTGAAACCCTCCCCACGGGCTCAATCTCCTCCTTCCACCAGTTGAAGAAGTCCTTTCGGGACAACTTCCTAGGCGGAAGGTCTCAGCCTCGCACTGTGGCCTCCCTTCTTTCCGTTCGGCAGAACAAGGGTGAGGCTCTCTGTGACTACGTCAAATGGTTCCAGATGAGGCATTGCACATCCCACGTCTGGATGTTCCGCTCGCTACCAATGCCCTCATCCAGGGCACGCGCGATGGCTTCCTCCAAAAAATGTCGGGGGTGCAACAGCCGACCACCCTTGCCGAGCTCCTCTCCACCGCCCAGCGCCATGCTGCGTGAGAGGAGAGTCTGGCAGTCGGCAGAGCCGAACAGGGTGAGCCAGTGGAGAAGAAGAGGCCTTCCGACAACGGTTCCGACCGAGAGCAGAAGAAGGGCCGACGCAACAGGGATTCGCCGCACCGACCACTCCCCCTTCACCGACTACACCCCCCTCACGGTGGCCCCCGAACAGATCCTGGCCGAGATCCGAGATGAGCAGTATGTTCGGTGGCCACCCAGGATGCGCTCTGACCCCCGCAGGTGCAACCAAGACAAATATTATCGCTTTCATCATGACCACGGCCACGACACCTCTGAATGTCTTCAACTCAAGGATGAGATCGAGTCCTTGATCAAGCGCGGCCACCTCGGATGGTATGTGCGCCGAAATGAAGACCGCCCGAGACACCGAGAACGAACCCCTGAGCATCCCATCATAACGAACCAAATGGGCAGGAGATCAATGTGATCGTGGGAGGTTTCGGTGCCGGCGAAGAAAGCAGCCAAAGCCGACGCGACTACGCTTGGAGGGTACACTTGGTAGAGAGGCCTCTGACGCCTCAACCAAGCCCATATCCCCTTAGTCCAGCACGCGCACGAACCGAGGAGGCCATAACCTTCTTAGACAATGACCTTGTAGGAGTTACAACTCCACACACTGATGTGTTGGTTGTCTCAGCCACCATCAACCATTGTATTGTGCGCCGCATACTAGTGGATAATGGAAGCGCCTCTGATGTGTTGGCTTACGATTATTTCTTGTTGATGGGCTTAAAAGCCGACCAACTCTCCCCAGTAGAATCTCCCCTGTTCGGCTTCTCTGGGGTCTCGGTGCATCCTGTTGGCCCACTTGGTATATGTCAGCAAAACTAACCTAGAAGGGGGGTGAATAGGTAATATGATAATCTGAAATAAAAACACCACTAAAAATTGTTTGGTTAGTCTAAATAAGCGTGTGCAAGGAAATTAAAAACGCGAAAGCAAGCACACAAAGAACATAGAGATTTATCCTGGCTCGGCCCTTTCAAATGGAAGTTCTACATCCAGTCCCCAAGCAAACTCTTGGGATTTCACTAAACAAGGGTACAGTCCCCCTTAAGGACATACAGCACCCAGCCCCTGCTGGTCTTCTTCTCTTTCTCGGGCAAGAAGGCAGCCCACTGTTTCACCTCAGCCAGATGCTTCTTTTACGAGCTCAGAAGCAACTCACTAGTACACACCCCAACAAGTCTTCCCTTCTAACCAAGGGGAACACTATGTACAGTCCCACAGCTGAACACACCACCCAGCAGCACTGGTCTTCTCTTCTCAACAGAAGAGGAATACTTCTGAATACAGAAGCAGGACCAAAGCCCCTGGATCAAGCTCTAGATAATAAGTGAGATGCTTGATCTGAGACTGAGCCTAAGAATGAAAGATTTTACAATGAAGGACTCTCCTTAGGCTAACCCCCAACTCTCTCTCTCTCAAATTCACAGAGACGTACAGAGAGAGAATGAGGAAGGAAGAGAGAAGATTGCTTGACTGCTTCAGCTTGAATGGGCTCGAGCTCTTCTTCTCTTCTTGCTTGAGTGTGTATAGAGTTTGAGCTTCTCACAAGATGTACACTCCTTAAAAGATCTTCAAGTTTTCTCTCTTTTTTCTTTCATGTTCTTCTTCTTCTCCTTTTTTATGGAGCAGCTGAGCAGATCAGTTGACTGAGAGCTGTTAGAGCTTTCTGAACCGTTGCTTTTCTTCTTCTTCTTTGAGTCTAACAGCTTCCTTCTTCTGTCTACTGGCTACTTGGAGTGGAGGAGGATGTTCCAACTGGTGTGCACTTCCAAGGTTGCCAGTAGCATGTCCAAGATGTTGACTATGTGTAGAGGTGGACCTGCAGACATTAAATGCAATACATATGTTAGACTCGTGAAGTCCTTTATCAGATGGCTCATACCTCTTTTTGCTTTCTATCTGTATATCCTGCTGATAGTCAGAAATGGAATGAAGGTGTTCTTTTTTTTGCAGGAGGAGAGAGATCCTATCAGACAAGCAAAAAGATCTTCAGTCAGAGAAATAATATGTTAAACATATGAAGTGCATTTGAGTTTTCATTGGGCGCCAAAACTATTTTGAAACATCTGAAATATAAAGGAAATCGATGTTTAAGTATAGAGTCGATGTGAAAGACAATTGATGTTCTAATGTAATCGTTGTTTCAATGTAATGCATGTATGAAATCGATGTTTATATAGAAATTGATGTTTCAATGAAGTCGATGTTTGACTGGAATCGATGTTTAATGAAATCGATGTTTTAGAGAAGTCGATGTTCAGCAGAAGTTGATGTTTAAGTGAAATCGATGTTGAACAAAGTCGATGTCTTAATAGAGTCGATATTGAACCATAATCGTTGTTCTAATGAAATCGATGAAATATAAAGGAAATCGATGTTTAAGTATAGAGTCGATGTGAAAGACAATCGATGTTCTAATGTAATCGTTGTTTCAATGTAATGCATGTATAAAATCGATGTTTATATAGACATCGATGCTTCAATGAAATGAACCATAATCGATGTATTTGTATAGAAATCGTTGTGGCACTTAGTCAGTATTCGATGTGCATTGAACAACAATCGATTTAGCTTTCCAGTGCAAGTCATGAAGCGATAGTGCCATAAATTTATATTTAGGAAAATATGATATTAAATATATTTATAATATTTAATTAATCATGAGTTTTGTTATCACCAAAATATAATGGTAAAATATAAGAGTGGTTCAACAATCTCCCCCTTTTTGGTGATGACAAAACTCAACCAAAATATATGTGAATTTTCTTGAAATGAGAAGTTTGAAACAGAAAAAAAAAAAATCACAAACAAAATACTCTCCCCCTTTTTGTCAATAGCCAAAAAGGAAGGATCTTACCAATTGCATTCTCTCCCCTAAAAGAATATTCTTACCATGTTGAAGGAGAGGGGTTCAATAATACGTTACTGAGTCATTGATTATTGCTCCCCCTTTGTGTATGCTCCCCTAAGCATGATGATGCTCCCCCTGAATGTGAGACTTGTGAGTCTTCATGACTCCTTAATATGTCGATCAATTTGGCATCATCTGTCGACAGATGTTCATAGTGTGTCGACCTGTCTTGAATATGTCGACAGCTAGTGTTGTATTTTTACTTGCTGCTTGTCAAGTCTTCAAAAGTTTTACCTGCATTGATCTTAAGCAGAAAAACTTGCAAGGACATTAGTAGCATTGTGGTTAAAAAGAATATAATAATAATAATAAAATGAATAGAATAACAAAAATAAGGATGACTACTTCCTCTTCAGATAGGAATGAAGTGAAGAGTAGGTAGTCACTAATTGGATGCTTTTGAGCATCCTCTAACCATACCCATTTGAATGCATTTTTGTTGTTTTACTCATCAGGAGCAGATTGACATTCTCTTCATCTTCTTCTGTGCTTGAACTGTTTGAGGAGTCATCCCAAGTAGCCGTGAAGGTTTTCCTTTTATGTTTCTTGTGTTTCTCCTCCTTTCTTTTCTCCTTGCTCTTGGCTAATATTTTCGGATGGTTTCTTCTTCCTCACTATCACTATCACTGCTCTCATAGTCATCAGCAGTGTCTTCATCCGTAGTGCTCTCCCCAGCCTTGAGTGCAATATTTGGCCTTCTTCTGAAAGAGCTTTCTCCTAATCTCTCCATGTTGATCTCATGAGCCATAAGAGATCCAATAAGCTTTTCTAATGACATTGTGGAGAGGTCATTTGCTTCTTCTATAGCTGTGACCTTAGGAGTCCACTCCTTTGGGAGAGATCTTAGGATCTTCCTGACCATATCTCCCTGGCTGTATTTCTTTCCCAATCCAGCGAGTCCATTGATAATCTCAGTAAAGTCATTGTACATTTGATATATAGACTCACCTTGATCCATTTGGAACTTCTCATATTTTGTCACCAAGATATCAATTCTGGTTTCTTTTACTTTGTCAATTCCTTCATATGTAAGCTTCAATGTTTCCCACATATCCTTTGTCGTTTTGCATGCAGAAATTTTGTTGAACTCTTGCTTTGTTAGCGCGCAATACATGAAGCTTTTGGCCTTGCTGTTCAGAGATATCTTCTGTTTATCTTCAGCTGTCCATTCTTCCTTTGGTTTGGATATTTGGAGATCACCGTCTTCTATGATGCTCCAGATCTGATAGTCGTACCCTTGTAGGAAGAACTCCATCCTAGTCTTCCAGTATTGATAGTCTTCTCCATCAAATAGCGGAGGCCGGAAGATGGATTGACCTTCTGCAAATCCTTGAGCTGCCATGGATCTTTGCTCTAAGATCGTTGGATCTTCTAGATGTTCAGAGACCTCGCTCTGATTCCACTTGTTGGCCCACTTGGTATATGGCAGCAAGACTAACCTAGAAGTGGGGGGGGGGGGGGGGGGTGAATAAGTAATATGATAATCTGAAATAAAAACACCACTAAAAATTGTTTGGTTAGTCTAAATAAGCGTGTGCAAGGAAATTAAAAGCGCGAAAGCAAGCACACAAAGAACATAGAGATTTATCCTGGTTCGGCCTTCCAAATGGAAGCCTACGTCCAGTCACCCAAGCAAACTCTTGGGATTTCACTAAACAAGAGTATAGTCCCCTTAAGGACATACAGCACCCAACCCATACTGGTCTTCTTATCTTTCTCGGGCAAGAAGGCAGCCCACTGTTTCACCTCAGCCAGGTGCTTCTTTTACGAGCTCAGAAGCAACTCACTGGTACACACCCTAGCAGGTCTTCCCTTCTAACTAAGGGGAACACTGTGTACAGTCCCACAGCCGGACACACCATCCAGCAGTGCTGGTCTTCTCTTCTCAACATAAGAGGAATACTTCTGAATACAGAAGCAGGACCGAAGCCCCTGGATCAAGCTCTAGATAATAAGTGAGATGCTTGATCCGAGACTGAGCCTAAGAAGGAAAAAGTTTACAATGAAGGACTCTCCTTAGGCTAACCCCCAGTTCTCTCTCTCAAATTCACAGAGACGTACAGAGAGAGAATGAGGAAGGAAGAGAGAAGATTGCTTGACTGCTTCAGCTTGAATGGGCTGGAGCTCTTCCTCTCTTCTTGCTTAAGTGTGTATGGAGTTTGAGCTTCTCACAAGAAGTACACTCCTTGAAAGATCTTCAGGTTTTCTCTCTTTTTTTTCTTTCATATTCTTCTTCTTCTCCCTTTATATGGAGCAGCTGAGCAGATCAGTTGACTGAGAGCCGTTGGAGCTTTCTGAAACCGTTGCTCTTCTTTTTCATCTTCTTCTGCTTTGAGTCTAACGGCTTCCTTCTTCTGTCTACTGGCTACTTGGAGTGGAGGAGGATGTTCCAGCTGGTGTGCACTTCCAAGGTTGCCAGCAGCATGTCCAAGATGTTGACTCTGTGTAGAGGTGGGCCTGCAGACATTAAATGCAAGACATATGTTAGACTCGTGAAGTCCTTTATCAGATGGCTCATACCTCTTTTTGCTTTCTATATGTATATCCTGCTGATAGTCAGAAATGGAATGGAGGTGCTTTCTTTTGTTGCAAGAGGAGAGAGATCCTATCAGACAAGTAAAAAGATCTTCAGTCAGAGAAATAATATGTTAAACATATGAAGTGCATTTGAGTTTTCATTGGGCGCCAAAACTATTTGAAACATCTGAAATATAAAGGAAATCGATGTTTAAGTATAGAGTCGATGTGAAAGACAATTGATGTTCCAAGTAATCGTTGTTTCAATGTAATGCATGTATGAAATCGATGTTTCAATGAAATCGATGTTTCAATGAAGTCATGTTGATGAATCGATGTTTAATGAAATCGATGTTTTAGAGAAGTCGATGTTTAAGTGAAATAGATGTTGAACAAAGTCGATGTCTTAATAGAATCGATAATGAACCATAATCGTTGTTCTAATGAAATCGATGAAATATACAGGAAATCGATGTTTAAGTATAGAGTCGAAGTGAAAGACAATCGATGTTCCAATGTAATCGTTGTTTCAATGTAATGCATGTATGAAATCGATGTTTATATAGAATCTATGTTTCAATGAAATGAACCATAATCAATGTATTTGTATGGAAATCGTTGTGGCACTTAGTCAGTATTCGATGTGCATTGAACAACAATCGATTTGGCTTTCTAATGCAAGTCATGAAGTGATAGTGCCATAAATTATATTTAGAAAAACATGATATTAAATATATTTATAATATTTAATTAATCATGAGTTTTGTTATCACCAAAAAATAATGGTAAAATATAAGAGTGGTTCAACACATCCTATGGGACGGATATGCCTCCCTATCACCCTAGGTACAGCACCAAAGAACGTGACAAAAATGGTGGACTTCCTGGTGGTCCAGAGCATGCCAGGATACAACGCCATTCTCGGCAGAGGCCTGATCGGCTGCATCAAAGCTGTACCCTCATCTCTACACCAGAAGATGAAGTTCCCCACTTCGCACGGTGTCGGAGAGGTGCTCGGCAGCCAACACGAGTCTCAGCGATGTTATGTTCTCTCCCTACGAGACAAACAGCCTGCTGCAGACTCAGAGCCCTGTCTACGCCGACTAGCGAGCCCTCCACTAGCCGAGGAACAACTATCGAAGACTTGCTGCCGTACGGGTGGACGACGACCCTGACCACGTCCTCTACATTGGCGCGCTGCTACCGGAAGCCGAACAACAATGCTACAAGGCTTTTTGCTGGCCAATCTGGACGTGTTTGTGTGGTCGAACGGCGAGCTACCCGGCATCCCTCTAGAAGTGATGACTCATCGCCTTAACCTGGATCCAAGGGTGCCTTCTGTCCAGCAGAGGCGGCGTCCTGTCAACAGAGAGTGGCAGACCGTGATCTACGATCTCGTCGTCAAAAGCTGAGCATCGGGCTTCTTCGAGAAGCCCAATACCCCAAGTGGATCTCCAACGTGGTCCTCGTATGCAAAGCCAACGGCAAATGGCGTGTATGTGTGGACTATAAGGACCTCAACAAGGCGACGCCCAAGGACAACTTCCCTCTGTCACGCATAGACCAGCTAGTGGACGCCACCTCTGGGCACGAGCTTCTCAACTTCCTGGATGCTTACACAATTGAGCTCTTCAGCTTGGACCCCGCAGTAGCCTCCCCTGGTCGAGCAGTCCTAAGATAGAGGTGTTTGGTACAACTCCTAGCCAAGAGCTCTTTAGCTCGGAAAGCCTGCACGGTACCTACGAGCCTCTAGACTGAAAAATTCCGATTCGAACAGAACACGACAAGGAATAAGATAGAAAAATGATAGCTTTTCAATTTATCAGAAAAGATGTACACAACCTACTAAGGCTGATTAACAAAATAAAAATAAAGAAAATGATACATGAGGCTCAGGGAGCTTGGTCGGAGGGGCCGACATCTTCACCACCAGAAGGCATCCGTCCTGCCCAGAAGCGGGCAAAATGGACCCCGTCCAGGTGGGGGTCTTGTGTTCGACGGCGGAATTCTCGAAGGGTGGCCTGGAAAGCTTCACGAGCATAGCCCAAGGTGGCCAGCCGCCGACCTCGATCATCGCCAACCTCGAGCCCGACCTTGTAGCAAGTAGCGCCATATTGCTCCAGATCTTCTTGGAACTCTAGCCCGGCCTTGTACTCGGCAACGCCTTGAGCCTCGACTTTGTGAAGGACATCGACCAAGGCAGCCTTCTCAGCCTTTACAATGGCCAGCTTCTGCTCGGTAACCTTCAGCTCGGCTTGGAGGTTGTTATTCTCCTTCCGCTTCTCGACATCTTGACAGTGGTGCAGCTCCTCGCGCTCTGCTGAGAACGCGAACTCGACATCCCACAGATACCGTTGATATTGCGCCCATGATGCCAGCCGTAGAAGTGCCTCCACTGACTGCGTGATGATGTCGGCCAGCTTCTCGGCGTCGAGCTCGGCGTCCTCTGAGCGGCTGTCCTCCGGATGGTCCCCCTCTTCCTCCCTTCCGGAGATTCCTCTGAGCTTGCCCCTTGACACCGCATGATCACCTCCAACTGCTCGCGATGGGGCAAGGAGGCAAACCCCTTGAGGAGGAACGCTCTTGGAGACACTCCAGGGTGGCCTCCATGCACACTACTGTGGGTGGCGCAGGGACTCTCACCCCGACACCTGAGCAAGTGTCGTGCGATCCTCATCCGATCCACCCATCCCACTGGTCGTCTCGGCAACCCGCCCAGGGACTACGGCTGGCCCTTCGGCCACTTGTGTAGCGACCCTGGATATTTATGCCCAATAAGGCTTCACATCCAGGTCTGCCTCCCGCGAACGGACCGAAGTCTCACAAGGGATAGCTCGTATACGTGTCCAATAAGAATATAAAAGACAAACCACAATAGTATAAGACACAAGAAAGTACATGTGCTTATATCTGTTCACATATTTGTACAACTGTCCCATTACATTATTACATATCCAATTAAAAAGTACAACTACTTGGGGCATACCCCGAGGGAGCACAAGCTCACACAACACTGACTACTACACTACTGTTGGTGGTACAAGTCTGCCACAACGCCGCTGCAAGCCAAACACACGGCAAGCCCTGAAAGGAACTGTAGGGGAGTGAGCCTCAACAAGTCACAGGCTCAGTAGGGACCACCCAAAAACCACAACAACTAAACAGAAGAGACCTCAACCTCAAAAGGTCTCACTGGCAACATAATAGCCAAACTACATCCTACTTACTTAAACCATAATTAATCAACAATTAACACAACATATCAATTAACGTAAACCTCGAAAAGTAAGAGGTAACAACAGGACTAACGCAACACTACTAGTCTGCCCAATCACTGGGAATACCTCAACCACAAGCCTCACTGGCAGACCACTGCCCAGGCTCCAAGTCTCACAGGCAAACCATTGCCTCGGCTACAAGCCTCATAGGCAAACTACCCACGCAGGGTAACCGAACTGGCATCAACATGCCAAGTCCAGCACACATTGGAACCACAATCAGAACGTACTATAAACAGGATACACATCACGTGTGGAAGGTCTCACCTCACGACCTCTACAAAAACACCGGTTCATCGCAACACTTGAAAGGCTGGTACACAATGTACCACAACACAAACCCAACCCCCAAGGGGTACATGTACCTACTATCTCTAGGTATCAACACTGAAACCACAAACGCAAGGGTAACAGGACTGCTAACCAGAAGCTGGTCCGCCATACCTCAAAATCACAATACAACGAAAGCTACCCTTACAAGGGTACATTACAACAGGTGGAAGGTCCTACAACATGACCTCCACGGAGCACAACTCCACTTCAACACCTGAAAAGGCTAATACTTAGTGTACCATGAGAAACAGATACCCACAAAGGGTACAAGTACCTACCTCCACGAGGTACCACCACAGAACCACAAATACAACTGTGCCCCCACCAGGGCACACCACAAGCATTCAAACCTCAACGGTGAGTCAACACTCACAAACCTGCACTACAGGCAAAGCACGAGTCGGAAGGAACGACGCCACCACACGGGAACGGACTACGGGTTCATGACGCCAGTATCCAACCCAGAGAACCAACATAAGAATTACCTCTCAGTCTCGCAGTCAAGGACGAAAGGTCCAACTGCCACTCCACAACCACAAGCCAAAGAATAGTGAAGACCAACTAACACCACAATCTACAGGTCACACACCCTGTAGGCCCATGCCTGACACCTTTAAGGACTCTGGCCCCAGCTCCCTAAAGTGAGGCACTGGAAACACAGGACTAGATGGGGCCCAGTACATCTACTGGTGTCTGTACCCCCAACCACGAGCGCGCTACAAGCGACTGCACACCCACAAACACAAGTCGCTGCCCCCAGTCGTCTTTCCCTCAGCTGGACGTACTACTCAAACACAGGTGTGAGGGTATCCAGGACATATGACACAGACCTCGACGGTACACACATAGTACCGGGACAAGTCTCGAGCACTCACGTGTCTGGCTCACACAAAAACTGGGGCACCCAACTGAAGAGGCATTCTGGAATAGGCGCCGGACCACCAAACTCGGCTAGCACACAAACACGATACTTACACATAATATTTTTATTACAACCACGGTACATATGTGAGGAATAGCTTGAAGCTAATCTACACATGCACTTACATAAATCACACCAATCGATAATAACTTGGCTTGTCATTGGTCACGAGGTGACCTCCATCGCCACATTAAACTCAATACACGGTAACCACTTGATAACCATACTTATACTTTACTGTTAACTATCTTACTTAGCCTATAACAGACATTAGAAAGCCAGGGCTAGGTTCACGCAGAAACCTCACCGCCTAGCTACCACAAACCATGTATATAACACCATTAAAAACATGCAAACCATGTGCACTGTACATCAACCACGTAAATCATGTAATCATAACACAAACAGCACGCCCACGAGCAAGCTAAGAGAGTGTTATAGGTGCCAATGCACCACTCATGCTAGCCATGCACATAAAACACCGATAATCAGATAATCGCACCATTTAAACCATGCACAATAGGACCTCGACTGAGGTCGCGACGTGGGGTACTGTTGCATTTAGATCGCGACACACCCGATATGTCGCGTTAGGAAACCTTAACGCGATGGGTCGGCCTGTCGCGACCTTATCGCGATAGGGGGTTCCGTCGCCTTTTTAGGCAAGAACCCTAATCCGGATCCTCTCCCCGGATTACCCCCCAAGCCCTACAAAATACACTTAATTCTCATTTTTCATGCTTTAATGAATGCCCTAGCATGATATCTAAGGTTTATAAGATGGAAAACGCATCAAACACACCACACACACGATCCATACATCAAAACAAGGTGGGATCTCCCTACCTCCATGAAGAACACGAACTCCCAGCATTTCCCCCGCTCCGCACAATGTCCTCGCAGTGAGACCATGCCAAAACGATCGCCAAGCTATCGAATCGCCCAGCAGAACCCCGCAACAGCCTCCCCTGGTCGAGCAGAGCTTATAAAAGATATGTTCGGCCAAACCTTCTTAAAAATGCACAGCAGTTAGGAACGCGACGTAGCCCGACGTCGCGACCTGAACGCGATGTAGAAGGCAGTCGCCTTCCCACTGTCGACATCAACATGGCTGCCCAACGTGCGACACGCAGCGCGCATGCAGACGACAACCCAAACAGCGGCAATAGGAACGCGACCACCAGGGCCGTCGCGACCTGAACACGACGCACACCCCCATCGCGTTCACAACCAGTGAACCAACGGGTGCTATGACCTACAAGCTAACCTACACAGGAACTTACATAAATCACACCAATCGATAATAACTTGGCTTGTCATTGGTCATGAGGTGACCTCCATCGCCACATTAAACTCAATACACGTAACCACTTGATAACCATACTTATACTTTACTAGTTAACCATCTTACTTAGCCTATAATAGACATTAGAAAGCCAGGGCTAGTTTCACGCAGAAACCTCACCGCCCAGCTACCACAAACCAACATATATAACACCATTCAAAACATACAAACCATGCGCACTGTACATCAACCACGTAAAATCATGTAATCATAACACAAACAGCACGCCCACGAGCGAGCTAAGAGAGCGTTATAGGTGCCAATGCACCACTCACGCTAGCCATGCATGTAAAACACCGATAATCGATAATCGCACCATTTAAACCATGCACAACAGGACCTCGGCTGAGGTCGTGATGTGAGGTACTGTCGCATTCAGATCGCGACACCCTGATATGTTGCGTTAGGAAACCTTAACGCGACGGGTCGGCCTGTTGCGACCTTGTCGCGATAGGGGGTTCCATCGCCTTCTCAGGCAGGAACCCTAATCCGGGATCCTCTCCCCAGATTACCCCCACAAGCCCTACAAAATAGGCTTAATTCTCATTTTTCATGCTTTAATGTATGCCCTAGCATGATATCTAAGGTTTATAAGATGGAAAACGCATCAAACACACCACACACACGATCCATACATCAAAACGAGGTGGGATCTCCCTACCTCCACGAAGAACATGAACTCCCGGCATTTCCCCCCGCTTCGCACAATGTCCTCGCGGCGAGACCATGCCAAAACGACCGCCAAGCTGTCGAATCGCCCAACAGAACCCCGCAGTAGCCTCCCCTGGTCGAGCAGAGCTTATGAAAGCTCTGTTCGGCCAAACCTTCTTAAAAACACACAGCGGTTAGAAACGTGACGTAGACCGACGTCGCGACCTGAACCCGATGTAGAAGGCCGTCGCCTTCCCACTATCGACGTCAGCATGGCCGCCCAGCGTGCGACACGCGGCGCGCATGCAGACAACAACCCAAAATAGAGGCAACAGGAACGCGACCACCAGGGCCGTTGCGACCTGAATGCGATGCACACCCCCATCGCGTTCACAACCAGTGAACCAACGGGTGCTATGGGATTAACCTGCCGGCCCACTAAGCCCCGCACAACGCTCGGAAACCATGTCCAAGGCTCAATGACCCCACACTGGTCATGAGCAGCACACCAAAACCAGTAAACGCAGATCTGAACAACCACTAAATGAAGATTCACGAGGATCCGAAAAACGTGCTACGTTACAACTTGACCCGCGCCCGCGCACGCTACCGTGGTCTCCGCGACCACGGCGTCCCCCGCAGGTACCCCTTACGGGGTTGCCACCTCGCCATGACCAGCAGGAAGCACAACCACAATCGCAAGGCCCTGCTCCACTGTGGAGCCTGTGGCCGTCAGCTCTGAGGTCGGTGTGGGGTCTGGTGTCCGCTCAGCTGCAGACCCCGCTGTCGCCGCCTCGGTGTTCGGTGCCCCCTCTGTGGCCCTCGGCGCCCCTTTTGCGGCCATTTCCTCCTCGTTGCCACCAACGGTGACCAGGGGCTCCAAAGCCATGATGAGCTCCTCAAAGGAGTCCCCGTCAGAATGGTCGTCAACGACAACCACGTTCTCTGCACCGAGGCCCAGCGTGGAGAGAACCCCTTCTACTGTAGGGATCTCCTCCTCGGCTAGAGTCATCCTCAGTGCATCCTCCCCCTGCTGCTCGGCAGACTTCGTTAGCCTCCTCTTCTTACGGAGCTGAAGTTGAGGAGCGGCCTCAAGCTACTCCTCGGTCTCCTGCTCCGAGGCCGACACCTCCCTCCTTGGAGTAGTGGCCTCCCTCCACGGGGTGGCCTCCTTCCGAAGGCTGATACGCAGAGGTCTCTGCCCGGCTGGTCATCCACTGTCAGTAGGCCGATCACCGCTAGCCACCCTCGTAGGCACGTCCTCACCCAGACACGCCAGGTACACCCTGACGGTGATCTGCTCGGCATATGGGGCCATGTCTTCCTGGTCCCAACCAGAAGCCAGCTCAGCAGCATCTGTGGAAAAGAAACAAGGCTCATAAGCTGTATCTCCGGCAAAACAAAGCCAAATACATGGACGAGGAAACTTACCCCATGCTCGGTTGAGCTTGTACTTAACAAGCTGGTACTCCGTCAAGTAGTCCTCGGCGTGGTCCACCAGCACCGAAGACAAGTCCGCTGAAGCCTTCACCGCATCCTGAATCAGGAAGGGCGCGATGTCCTTCTTCAAGGGATTGCAAATTTGAGTGGGAAACCCCACTTTGGAGCTCCAGCCTCGTTCCTTCGGCTGATGAAGAAGACGCGGCTCATCCAGCCCCTATTGTTCGAGAAGCGACTGGAGAAGTGGATTTGCATCCTGTTCGTCCGGTGCTTGGTGTACATCACACCATTCCTAAACTACGGCGACGAGGCGAGGCTATAGTGGTTGCTAGGGGTGTAAACAGAACCCGATATTCTGATATTCCGACCCGATTCCGATAAAAATTATCGATTTCGGAATCGAAAAATGATACCGATAGCTTATCGGAATCGGTATCGGATATTCCGATAAGCTATCAAAATCAGAATTGAAAAATAATCGGAATTGGAATCGGTATCGGTTATTTCGATAAATTATCATAAACTCAAAAGGTAAAAATATGGCAAACACCTTAGCTTATCGGAATTTCGGTTCCGGTAATGTTATCGGAATCAGAACGGAATCGGAATTAACCATTCCGATTTTATCGAAATTGGAACCATATTTCGGTTATCGAAATCGGAATCGGAATCTGTGTTTCCGGTTTCGAACCCGACCCGTTTGTAGCCCTAGTGGTTGCGGAAGATATCCACTGACGCCCGAACTACCCGCTCCTGGCACATGATGCAGAAGACGCAGATAGTCCTCCACGAGTTCGGTGTCAGCTGAATCGACGCTATCTTCCACGTGCTTAGGAGGTCCCTCGCCACTTCCGGCAGCGGCAGTCAGAATCCTGCATCGAGGATATCCAGCGAGAGCGCAAAGCACTCCAGCTTGTCCAGCATATAGGTTTGGTCCTCGCGAACCAGAATGATGTCGTACTCATCCCCGATGCGGTAGCGCTCACGGAGGCCCTCTAAACACTGATATTTCGACCCCTTCATGGTCTCCAACACCTTCCCACTTGTTCCCCGCCATTGCGACGGCCTTCCCCTCTCACTGTGCCATCGGAATCGATGAAGAGGAAGATTGGAGAGGGAGATGCAAGGGGGCAGGGAGGCGAACAACAGCAGCAGGAGAGCACTTCTCAAAGAAAGAAAGCACGGGGCGCCCATCTCCCCTCTCCTCTTCCTTATAAGGAAAGAGAGGCGCGAAATTCGAAGGGGAGATTGGCGGTCTGCTCGCTCCAACGGCTTGTTCAAACAGGCCGTTCCGGATCCTGGTCACGCCACGTCTCCTCCGCCATCATGAAACTGCAACCCCGAAGAGATCTCCAACGGCGTCGCCAAGGATCGGACGCACCACCACAGTCAGCCTTGCATTTAATGCAAGAAGCGACGCCGAACGGACATCTCCCCTCTCAAGTGCTCATGATCGCATTCGAGCAGACTTAGAGAGGGTGGGGGGCAAGTGTGGAAGCCATTTCTAGCCTCCTAGGCCCATAGGCCCATCGTGACCCAGTAAGACAGAAAAGCCATGGCCATCAAGCCACGTGTCCTCGGGATTAGCCACTGGCTTCCAAACACGTTTCAGCCACCAAGCGCCTAAGGGTTCCAAAGGTAGACTCCGAACACCGCACAACATGCTCAAGCAGGACGCGGTCTACCGACCAGACCATGAGGCTTCTGTTCGAACCCTCCACGGCCATGGCGATCGAGCACGGGACACCGCACAACCATGTCGAGCACCGGAAAGCTACACCCAGCGACCGGGCAGAGAACAGTCGTGCCGAACACCGGGCAACCTCACCGAGCACCGAGCAGGCCCCATGGTCTATACGCGGGACCCCCATGGCCTGTGGCTCTAGGCGGCCCTTCGCCTACTGTGGCAATCAATACAACGGCTTAGCACGCCACCCCACGAGCTGGGGCATTAACAGTGTAGAATCCCAACAGGCGTCCCAACGGACAACCCTCACTTCGGGAACTCAACTGGCGCATCCCTTCGATTATCATTGGAGAAGGACATGTCCGGACCCTTCAGGTCCCTCGCCTATAAAAGGAACATGTAACTTTCATGCAAAGGTACGAGACTTCTCTCCCACACACCCACTACGCGCGAATCCACACACCAAGGAACCTTCCATTCCTGCCTCCTTTACAGTCTGACCTGACTTAGGCATCGGAGGGTTCTCCCGGTTCTCCAACCGGACCCCCCTGATCCCTCTGAGTTTTGCAAGCCTTCGTCCGCATCGGCGGCAGCTCCTCTCCTTCCTCTCTCTCAGTGGAGCCCGTTCGACCCGTTACCGAACGTGAAATCCCCCCACACAAAATAAGTTATTTTTTTTTTAAAAAAAATCAGTTAGAAAATATAGTCAAATGTGTCTTAATTAAACTAAATATCTATAACTAGAATGAAAAAACCTATCACAATAAAAAAACAATTTCCTAAATTTAGTTAACCTCCCTCATCCTATCTCTCAAAAGTGTTTTTTATCTACGGATAAAAGATGTTTTTCAGAAAAATCAAATTTCTTTATGTGACATAAATTTCTCTCTTTCACATACACAAAATAATAAGTTTAACATTAGTCTAGATAATATTTTTTTCAAATGTTTTTGTTGGGGGAAACAGACAAAATAATAAGTTTAGCACTAATCTAGATAATATCTTATTTTTTCAAATGTTTTTTGTTGGGGGAAAACCATACCAGGTGACGTGATCACCGACGCCGACCCCTTCTTAAACCCTACCAACTAAACACCCCCCTCCCCCCCCCCCCCCGCGCGCCCAACTGGGTTTCCGATGGCGTCTGGTTTCTCGCCGTCTTCTCCAACAGTCTAGTGGCGGAAACGGCCTTCGAGAGCTGTCTCCATAAACCCTCACTCCTCCACTAGACACCTCTGCCGCTTCCCTCGGGTAGCTTGGGCATCTTCTCCTACGGGAGAGAAGGGGAAGGGGCTCCAATGACGGCCGCTCGTGCCGCGGCGGCGGCAGTTGCCGCCGTTGTCGCGTCGGCAACTCTGGCAAAAGAGCACGTACACGCCGACAGTCCTTTTCGCTTCTCGCCGTTCGGATCCTCACCTTCTTCTCTACTCCTTCGTCATCGTCTTCATCAGCTCCCACCGGTGCCCAGGTGCCGGCACAGGCGGTTTCCGCTGCCGCTCCTTCTCCCGCCCCGGATAGCGCAGGGAAGGATGAGACCAAGGTCCGGAATGACAATCCGCGGACCACGGCAGCTGGGTTCGATCCGGAAGCGCTGGAGAGGGGGGCGAAGGCTCTGCGGGAGATCAATAGCTCGTCTCAAGCTAAAAAGGTTTGCCTTCTCCGTCGTTGTTACGGAATTGATGGCCTTCTTGTTGATCAGGGACGTTATTTAAACTCTCTTATGGGGGTCATGCAGGTTTTTGAGTTGATGAAGAAGCAGGAAGAGACGAGACAGGTGGAATTGGCGGCAAAGAAGTCGGAGTTCCAAGCATTGCAAGCCCAGCATGAAACTGTACGGTTGCGATAGAGTTTTTTCCCCCCCAAAATTTTACTTTCATGGTTCAGCAAATGCATTCTTGAGTTGTTTATTCTTCATTCTTGACTTATCATTTTAGTGTATTGTGAGGGGGAAATACCACAGGGTTAAGAAGGTCAACAGTTGACCATAACTTTTATTCCCTTCTTTGAATGCTCTTCTATACTGTTGTGGCCAGCAGCTGAGTCATTTAATTTAAGATGTGGTGTGACTACTTTTAGACATGATAAAAAAAGTTTTATTTTTGACATGTATGATTATATACAGATGGTTTGACGTGGGTGAGTGTCAAGCCCTAAGGCAAACGTGGTTAATTCTTCACATATTTGTCATCACTAGAACTTCTTCCTTTTAACTTGAAGTGCTTTACATTTATATCTTTCAGGAAAGGCAGCGGGTAATCTATGATGAGCAAAAGAAGTTAACTCAACAACAAGCACAGACAAAAGCTCAAATGGCCCGCTATGAGGATGAGTTAGCTCGAAAGAGGATGCAGGCACACCTTCAAACCCCAATTACATGCCACTCCTTTTCCTCTTAAGAGATTTATCATATGATGTAATTAGTTATCTATGTTTCTACAGGCAGAACATGAGAGCCAAAGAGCAAGAAATCAAGAGCTTGTCAAAATGCAGGAAGAATCATCCATCAAACTGGAGCAAGCTCGACGGGCAACTGAAGAGCAGATTCAAGCACAGCGGAGGCAAACAGAAAGGGAGAGGGCGGAGATAGAACGAGAAACAATCAGAGTAAAGGCATTGGCAGAAGCAGAAGGAAGAGCCCATGAAGCAAAGCTAGCTGAAGATGTAAATAAAAGAATGCTAATTGAACGAGCTAATGCAGAAAGGGAGAAATGGGTTGCAGCCATAAACACAGCTTTTGACCATATAGGAGGTGCCAACTCCACACCCTATGTACTGATTGATATTTTTTTGCACTTTTTACATTCTTTAATGTGAAGCTAAAGAAAACATGAAGTCAAAGAAAAATTATACTTTTCAATGTAGGTTCTAATATTGAAAAGAGAATATGAGCATGAGATTAGTGGAATAGTATGAAATTAAGCCACTAGCTGCAGTTGTGGATTGTGATGAGATTGTATGAAGTTCCTCATAGTCATTAGGTATGAAAAATGAGAAAGAGAGATAGATGCCCAAGACCAGAGCTACACATGATCCAGCTCAATCAAAGTTACCCACTGGAACATGAGGCCTGGAGGGTGGGGGGTTTGGAACTATGAAATTAATGGGCAGGATACATGCATATTCCAGCATCGGACAGGTATAAACATATAGTTGGGCAGAATACTATGCAAAATGAGTTGCTAGAATTTAGTTATCCTGATGCGCTGAGCATTTTTTTTTTTGGGTGAAAAGTGGATAGTACCACTAGTATGTAAATGAAATTGATAAAGAATGTACAGATATAGGCTCAATAAAAGGCCCAAAGAACTGCCCAACCCGCCTATGTACACCCATCCATCAACAAGAGGACAACCTCTCTCTACCCCCCCACCCCCACCCCACAAGTCAAAATGTTTATAGTTGGATTGATTCACATTGCACACAACAGACGCCCATTCCTTAACTTTGATACAAATAGCAACAAAAAGAGACTTAGCATCCCTGGAGAAGATGCGACTGTTTCTCTTCCCCCAAATCATCCACAAAGTAATATGAAGGATCATCCACCAAATTGTATTATCCACTTTGGTCGGCCATTGTCTTCTCCACTTTTCAAGGAAAACCAAACATCATCATAGCGGGGAATAGTGCCATGAATTCCAGCCGCTACAGCAGTCCACACCAGACGGGCAGAGGAGCAAGTGACAAAAACACGATCTATAGGCTCTTTCTTCCTACCCACAAAGAACACACAAGTCTAGATATCTGGAAGGAAGCGAAGACGTCTCTCTCTCATAGGGAGCTGACTAAGAGAGATTCTCTAGAAGAGAACCTTCACCTTGAGTGGACTCTGAGACCTCCACACCTGAAACTTTAGCCCATGCCTAAGCCCACCATTCGAAATGACGTTATACGTTAACCTCACCGAGAAACTCCCTCCCTTTCCCCACCGCCGAATCCACCAATCCATACTCTCAGAAAGGGAAATGGGGGATAAACAAGAGAGCAGGTCCTCAAGCTGGTTGATCTCTGACTGTCTCAGACTCCTCTTGAAAGTAGGTGCTCACACCCTCCCAGATAAAGAGAGGTCAAGCACCTGAGAAACTAGAATAAGAGGAGCCGCTGCCACCTGGAAGAGTTTAGGGAAGACCTCACAAAGAGGAAAATCACCACACTATTTGTCTTTCCAAAATAGAGCCATGTCCCCCTTCCCCAAAGATACTATGGTACCCGAGAGGAGAGGATAATATCCCCACAAAGAGATATCCCGCCACAACGGGGAAGTGCTGGCTTGCAGGGAAGAAGACAAGTTCCGAACTCTAGAGCTCCCAAGCTACCTCTGTTTGATGATAATGGTCCACAGGCACTCCTCTCCCGCCCCTACTCTCCACAGTCATTTTGTAAGCAAAGCCATGTTGAAGTCCCTGATATTCTTCAGCCCCACCCCTGCTTGCTCCATACTCTTGTTGACTCTTCCCCATGCTACATCATGCCATCCCCTATACATGTCTTCATTGCCATGTCAAAAAAATCGACAACGGATAACTTCCAATCTCTTTGCCATCATCTTTGGGATCCTGAACATAGATAGAAAGTAAGTGGGAAGACCATCCATGATCGAACTACACAAAACCAGTCGGCCCCCATAAGACGAAGTCTTGGCATTCCAACCTGCCAATCTAGATTCAAATATGCGAATGATAGGTAGCCAGTCAGACTATCTCAAAGCACAAGGAGAAAGCAGAAAAGGTAGGAAATGGGGAAGCTGCCCCTGTTACATCCCAAAGGCCGAGCTGCCTTTCACATTGTGTTTTCCTCAATGTTCACCTCAATCAAGAAGTTTTTGTGAAAATTTACTTTCAGTCTTGTGACCTCCTCTAGGAGCTCAAGTAAAAATCTCACCATGATAGGCATATGATCTCTCTCAGCCAAGAATAGCATGGTGTTATCAGCATACTGTAAATGTGAGATTGCCGCCCCACCTTTAGCTCCTTGAACACCTGTCAGAAGGCCATCTGCCTCTGCTCTCACCCCATCTTGCTCATAACATTAGCCACCAAAACAAAAACAGAGAGGATAGAGGATCCCTTGCCTGAGGCCTCTGCCACCAAGAAACCAAATTGATGGTTTATCATTAATGAGAACAACAAAAGTAGATAAATAAGCCATGATCCACTTGATCCATCTATCGGCGAACCCCATCCTCTCCAGCACATGTGGCAAGCAAAGCCAATTGCGAGCTTCAAGACTAAGCCCTTTCCCCTGCGCTGCTTGAGAGCAAATAAGCATTCATGAGCTACCAAAAAGTTATCAAAGATGTGCCTGCTTTTGATAAAAGCACCCAACATGATCTACTAGCTGATCCATCACAGAAACCAACCTAGAAGCTAGCACTTTAGAGATGATCTTGTAAGTGGCATTTAACGAGCTGATAGGTCGTAAATCTTTTTTAGGAATAAGCACAATATGGGTCTTATTAATTCCACCCAAATGGGCCCTCCCCTCTTGGAATTCCTTAACAGCAGCCAACAAATCCCCTTTAACAATATGCCAACACTTGTGAAAAAATGTCACTGGAAGGTCATCTAGTCCCGGTGCCTTATCCCCAGCCAGAGAAAAAACAGCCATGCAGATCTCTTCCTCGGAGCACAACTGGTCTAGACACACTATCCTCCGCAGACAATCGCTAAAGTAGCCCCTCTGTAGCCTCGACATGAAACAATCCTCATCACTAAAGAGCCTGGAATAGATGTTTTTCGCCTGCCCTCTAATGTCCTCTTCCTGAGTTAGAGTAGAGTCTCCAACTCTAGTGCACGACATGAAATGGCATTGACCCTTCTTTTGCCAGAAGCAACCCTCTGAAAGTAAGGTGTTTCTGTCGCCCTCTTTGACCCATGGTGTCTAGATCTCTATTTCCAATAAATCTCCTCCTTGCAAAGGATGTCTTCATATTGCTCCTTAGGAGAGTCCTGAGTAGCCTTGTCTTCCTCATCCAGGAGTCCAGCCTCCTCTAAACTATCCAATCCATCAATCTGTTGCAACATTCTGAGCTTTGCTTCCCTTCCCGAAAGGAACATACCTGCCTCCCATCTCTTCAACACCTGAGCTGTATGCCTCAGTCTTCTCACTAGGAGACCTATGGCTGAAGGTCCTCTCACGACCGCAGACCAAGCCTTGGACACCACATCAATAAAGTCGTCTTTCCGCATCTAGAACAGCTCCATCCTGAAATTAGTCCTTATATCTTGCACTCTAGATGTCTTCAGTAGGATTGGGTCGATAAGCCTGTGATCCAAAACCACTCTGGTCAGGGGCAAAACCTGAGCATGTGGAAAGTGGTCCTCCCAGTCAACTGAAGCCAGGAATCTATCCAACCTCGAGCAAGAAGGATGTGCTCTAAGGTTAGACCAAGTGTAGAAGCCACTAGCCATGCCAATATCCACCAGTGCCACTTCCAGAATAAATTCTGAAAAGTCCTCTATGCACCCATTAGCCGACGATGTACGAGTCCTATCCGACGGATGTGCCACTGTGTTAAAGTCACCACCTAACACTGCGGCCTCCTAGAGGACCGATGAAGCTGCAAAAGGTCCTCCCAAAGCTATCTTTTGTCCTCCCTGGGTTGGGGACCTTAGACCCCCTGTGAAGTCCCAAGAGAAGACATCCTTCACCCCCATGAAGTGCACCGCAACAGCCCACCTGCTAACCACCCTGTCACCCACTTCCTCCACCTCAAAAGGGTTCACAGAATCAAGATGGCCCTTAATTGCCCATAACTGCAGAGGCAACACCACAGGCCAGCCTGGCTCCCCCAATCTCCCTCATGATCGCATTCAGCTCCCCGTCCCACTTCATCTCATGCACACACAAGTTGTCCACCTTACACCTATATACTAGCTCCTTTATAGCCCTTCTCTTCTCCGCTCCCCCAAGTCCCCGAATATTCCAAGAGAGCTTTCTCATTGGAAAGCAATGGTCCCTGTCTCCTCCCCCTCAGCTTAAACACCTTCCTCCTCTCTCTGCGATCCCCTTTCAGCTGCCCAGATGCTTGTACTCCACCTTTTATGTATTTTTGAGAAAGCCCTCCTTCAAGTCCTCCCCTGCTGCCACCGAGGATAAATCCACCACCCCTGCCACCTCCCACTGAGCAATTTAGTTGCAATTTTCTTTGAACGATAACTGTACTCTAATTGTATGCTAGTGGTTGTGAGATTAGGCTTACTCTTCAGTACTAACTAAATTCATTGTTTTGGGTTTCTTTGGTTTGTGGATTTATCCTTGAAAGCAACGGGAATCCTCCCTTGTAGCAGTCTTGATTGTTAGGAAGCTTCTTTTTGTTGCATCCTCTCTTGATTTTTTGATCTAGTGGGAAATAGTCCTACATTCATTTGGAAAGAAAGGGTGGGGAGGATAAAGTACAAAGAAGTTTTGGAATGAGAACTAATGAAATTTAGGCAAAGACAGTCCTCAGGAGGTCTTGTAGTGGAAAAGGGTATGGTTTCTAAGTTGCTAGAACAATAGTAGGATCTTACTTAAAGTGGTTTTGAAGCATGATATTTCTTTAGAATTTCGAGAGTAAATACGCCCACCCAGGACCAAGCCTGAATCATCTGCACTAGGATGTTTATTAATCCATGATATATGTATATTGACTGAACCGAAGTAAAGAAATATCAGAATATGTTTACCTGTCAGCAACTGGGCATCGCCATGTGCTTTCACCAATATTTGAATAACACAGCTAAATTGACATTACATACTATCCCACAATGACAGTTTCTGCAGAAAGCTGTGCACTTTCTTAGTTTGTTAACCAAGCACAAATTTTCATGCGGTGTTTTTGAGTAACTTGAGAGAATTTGAGACATCACTCTACTTATGTGCTTTTTGAACTGTTCCTAAGACAACTAAATGTTCAAATAATCAGCCTTTGAGGAGACTGGGGATTTGCTGGGTCTCTGTTCCGACCACTTTCTTGATTGTTGCAGGCTCCATTGGTTTTTGCCATAGGAACTGTTCTAATCTGATGATTTTGATGCAATGGTTGGGTGGCAGGCAGCAGCTAGTTGACCCAACAAATTATTTAATAGTGAATGAGAGAAAGAGATGGAGAGGGTGCAATGTGTATGAATATCTATTTACTTCTTTTTTTCGCAAATATGTTTTTCCTACCGTCACAATAACTTTATTTAGAACTATTTGGAATGGTTCAATAGTTATGTTTGGAGCCTTTGGACTTCCACATAAGAATTAGATAAAGAAAAATATGTGATGCATGGTCCTTGTTTCTTTGATTAGCTTCCCTATCCCTTCCTACATCCTCAACACTTCCTATATGTATAGCTGTAAGATGTACTTTGCATGCAATTTTGTTGTTCTTTTGCTTCATGCACTGGATTATTTCTTGCGATTCAGCACCTGCTATTGTTATGCATCTAATTCCATGGAAGCAAGTCCATCTGAAATATTGTTTCTGGTGCATGTTGTTTGAAGCAAGTCTTGCAGGACTAAACTTCGTTGTCTGGATCTTTTGTGGGGTTGTGTGCTAAATATATGCTTGATAACAGGTTGCCAGAATGACATTTTTCTTATGGATTCTGCTTGAAGATAATTTTATTTTCTCGATACCCATGTAGGTGGTTTGCGGACCATACTGACTGATCAGAACAAGCTGGTTGTGGCTGTTGGAGGCCTAACTGCCCTTGCCGCAGGTGTTTACACGACTAGGTATTTTCTTCCTGTTGGTTATAAAATGCTATTTTTCAGTTTACTCAACTGGGTATTTGCCTGGCGGAAGGGCATCATCAATCTCATCTCCTCATCTATCATCCTTATTCCTCCTCTATCCTATTGCTCCTCCTCCGTCATTCTCTTCTTCACGATCTTGCTAAGCATACATATTTTGGACATTGTTAAGAGATGGCAAAACCAGTTTAATATAAGATAAAAGAAAAAAACATTTCAGCTTTATCTCTTAGCCATCCAACTTGTACAAGGGCGTGACCTCATGGGCCATCTGGTCATGATTGGAGAACCTGTACATCTGGAAAGCTTGTGAATCATGATTTTGTCTCCAATTCCTGCTATATTGGTAATGAATACTTGAGTCAGTTGTCAATATGTAAATGTAACAGGCATGGATCAAAATCACAGAAAACCTCTCATGATGGCATGTAAGGACAACTTAATACTAGACTGCTAATGTAACTAGTTACATGCTTATTAATAAAAGTCTTGAGTTTGTCAAACAAACAAATGAATCTGATATTCCTTTCATAAATTAAAACCTCTGTTTAAAACAGAAATGTGGTATTTGTCTTTTCCTGTGTCTGCATGAACAAATGTGTGCTGTGAGCTATGTAGTCAGAAGCAAAAAGCGACTGAGGGGTCGCCTTAACCTCAAGTGCCTAGGTCATTGAGGTGAGAGTGCATGTATGGTTATAGTTGACTAACCTCCATTGGGACCTTGTCCATACTGTTACATAGAGAGTGAGAGATTTAGAACAGAGAGGGGTGACTCAACCCCTGCTCTTGTCTGTGACCCCCTCAAGCAACCCTTACAGTTACATAGCCTTATGGTTCCAGGTAAATGGGCATTTTGGTGGGCCTGGGCTTGCATGGGGTGGGCTGAAGTGATTACATTCAGTGAGCTAGGCATTCCAAAGGTTTGCCAAAATTGGGTAGAGTGAGGCATCAAAGTGCCTCTATAACGACCCAACCAGCTAACTGGCCCAACAACTGTGCTAGTTGATAGATTCCCAAAAAGGTCACCCATCATAGGATTTCTCCTAACTGAGCATGATTAACTTCGGAGTTTTTTTCTTACTCGAGTTCCGAAAATGACTAGTCCGAGTTGTTGATAGTTACTGATTTAGTCCATTTAATATATTCTTATATGGGGTGTTACAATCTACCCTCTTATATAAGCGACTTCCTCGTCGCTGAGCATATATAGCACATAGTCAAACCCCAGGCAAGCAGGACTCTAGAGGTTGCCCCCACAGGCTCAAGAGATGGCTCCCGCTATGTAGCATTTTGCACCATTGTGGTCTCAAAAGGTGGTTCCCATAGCATAGCACTTTATCTTATGTGTCACTTAGTTTCATTTCCAGCTGGCTAAGGTTCCGATACCAATTTATAATGACCCAACCAGCTACTTGGTCTAATTGTGCTAGTTGGTAGACGTCCTAGGAAGGTCACCCATTATGGGACTTCTCCCAATTGAGCACAATTAGCTTTGGCATTCTTTTCCTACTCGAACTCCGAAAATGACTAGTCCGAGTTGTCGATAGTATTTTGATTTAGTTTATTTAACATATTCTTTTATTAGATGTTACGGTCTCACCTTGGCTTATCACCTAGATGAGTGCCTTGCTTGCCTGATAACGTGCAGTGCCTTTTATGTTGGGCTGTTGGTAGACTGCTAGGGCTGAAGTGATACTGTTTTGGCTTGATGTACTAAATCATGCAATTTGATGCTTTTAAAACAAGTCACCCCTTCTTTTTGGGGTGGGGGGGCCAAGGACAATGCCACAGAGTTGAGGCTATCTTATGAAATGAAACACGATGCAGTTTGATCTTCATCAATGCATGGAGTTTAATATGTTACAATTTCTCATCCTTCTTCATGTTTTATCAATAAGCTACACTTAATTTCATTAAAAACTTTCATGTGATTCGTTTCATGTTCTGAGCTGTAACTCTTGTTTGTAATTTGGTTGCTCAGGGAAGGTGCAAAGGTTGTTTGGGGCTATGTTGATCGAATATTAGGTCAGCCATCACTGATACGAGAATCTTCTAGAGGAAAATACCCTTGGTCTGGCCTTTTCTCTCGCACCATGGGCTCCCTATTGAAGAAAGCTGATAAAGGAAACAGCTCAGGAAACAATGGGAGTGGATTTGGTGATGTTATTTTGAATCCCTCCCTTCAAAAAAGAATCCAACAGCTTGCAAGTGCAACTGCCAATACAAAAGCTCATCAAGCACCTTTTCGTAACATGCTCTTCTATGGTCCCCCAGGAACAGGCAAAACAATGGCTGCCAGAGAACTTGCTCATAATCTGTATGTGTTAGTGAAAGCTTTCAATAGTTTATACAGTGAATTTGCTTTGCCTATTTACTTACCTTGACATATTGGATCTTAGGGCCTAGATTATGCACTGATGACGGGAGGAGATGTAGCACCTCTGGGGTCACAGGCTGTGACCAAGATACATCAATTATTTGATTGGGCTAAAAAATCTCGAAAAGGCTTGCTACTTTTTATTGATGAAGCAGATGCATTTTTGTGTGAGTAAGTAATCTCAATTTCTTGATAACAGTAAACATGTATGCTTATGTGCTTTGTAGAAACTTCCTTCTGAAAATTGTTGAACTTACAAAATTTAATTATGTGATGCATGCACTGCTTCCAAGTTTGTTTTAATGTGTATTTTGGAGATCAGCAAAAAAAAATGTTCTTGGAGGATTTTCAGTGACTCGTGGTAGATGGTAATCTGCTTTGATTTCTCTCCCTAAATATGTCAATTCTGTATGTAATGTATGCCCATGTGTATCCATGGAAAACGGAATTGGATCGGCCTTGGAATCGTCCAGGACCAATCCCGATCCGGATCGGGCCGATTCCCGATCCGAACCGGCCAGAATCGGCCGATCCAGGCCAAAACCGGCTGGAATCGGCCGGATTGGCCATGGCCGATCCGATTCGGAATTGACCGATTCTGTGAACCATGTGTGTGTTTATCTCCCTGTTAAGAGGGAGATCTTGTTACCTTTCTCTTGTGGACTGTTTGATGTAATCCAGTGTCAAAAGAGAACAAAAATGAAGAGATATTCCCATGCTTCGCCATGTGGAAATCATGCCCATGTACATGATTCCCACATTGTGGGGAAAGTGTGAAGACATTTCTAGGAGCACACGTGAATCCGCCTGTGCTGTCTTGATCAGCAGCCAACTGCTGGCCAGACTGCCACCGTTTGATCTTTTATTTGTTTTCTCTCTTTTCTGTCCATATGATTCTTGGACCTATGTGAAGTTAGTGTGTTGAACATTCCCCCAATGTGAATAACCCAACTTTAAATCCTTTCTTTTTACCATCAGACTCAACGGTTGTAGTACTCAAGGAATGGCCTAGTGGTTAAGGTCTTGGGTTCAAATCCCATGGGAAGCAGGTTTTCAGAAATTTCTAAAGGATAATGTAATGGGCTAGTTTTCCAAAAAAAAAAAGGGATTCAACAGTTGTATGATCCAACAGCCAACAAAGTGCGAACATGAAATTTTCTGCTACCTGTAAATGGGGAGCCCACATTCTCATACATATGTATATTTTTATAATATAATAATAAAATGGAAAAAAACTAGATGGGAGGCCTGAGGTGCCAGGGCAAAGCTGGGTGATAGGACGGCATGCCAGGTATTGCCATAGCACCTGATCACCTAGCCACATCTGCATCTGCCTTTTTCTTAAGAGAGCAAGATGATCAAGATCGTGTGGCTAGTGATACGGTCGTGTGGCTAGTGATACGGTCTGGTGCCAGCAGAAAAAAAGACCCTGACAGTATATATAATCATGTTTGCTAAGCTTTTGTATTTTTGAAGTACGAGCTTTTTCCATGTATAAGTATGTTCCGTGCATGATCTCTGACAGTATTTCTTACATGGCTTTCTTTCAGCTTAGCTTTTGTTTATGCTGAATGAATGTGGTGGCTTTTGGGTTTTAAACCATTTTTGGCATGTATGCTCCTCATAAAGTGAACATCGTGTGAAATCTATCCTAGATTCACACTTACGTATATACCCTCCATATGGGAATTAATTGTCGGGTATTACACTTTACATCACTTTAAGCGATCAAATTGAAAAAGACGGAATATTCCACGAATATTTTTTATGGAAGTTTACCCCAAGGACATACTGATACTAAAATTACAACAGGAGGGTATACATGCAAATACAAAAGGACACATTTTTGAGTAGTTTTCATTTCAAGTGAGCTATTGTTTTGTAGAGATATTTTCGTCTTATTTTCTGGCGCATCAATGTGTGGAAAATGTAGATTCAAAACCCCAATGCATAGAAAGAACAAAGAAGTGCATTGTTTGGGTTTATCATTTTTTTTCACGCATGATTTTTCAGATGATTTTGAATTCATACATTGGACCATTCCCCACCGATCGAAGTCGGTGTTTTATTTACATCTAGAGGAACTCGAACACTTTTGATACTCGATAGACCTTCAGTTGCAAATAAGTAATTCATGAAACACCGTTTGGTTTGATTGGGATATGTACCACATAACCCCACTATCCGCCTTTCCGGATAAGAATAGTATTTCTTTCAGGGAGTAAGAACATCCTTCCCAACTTTCCATTCTTAGGGAAAAGAAGATGGGGACTGATTTGCAAATTTTCCTTCATTTAGAGACTGATTTGCAGTTTTTTCTTTGAATAGGGGTTGATTTGCAATTTTTTTTCTATGAATAGGGACTATTTTGCAATTATTTCTTTGGACAATATCGAAAAGAATATTACTTTTGAATTTTCAGAACTAATCTTAACATTTATTTCATTAGAAATGTTAAGCTTAGGGCATAGTTGTCAAGGCGGACGCCTAGGCGCCGCTTAAGCGCTAAGGCGCTTCCTTAGCCGCTTAAAAACACCCCGCCTTTTTAAGAGTCAAAAAGGCGCCTCAAGGTGTCGATAAAGCGGCGAAGGCGCACGCCAAGCGTGCCTGGGCGCGCCTAGACCTGTTAGGGATCGGTTTTCAGGTATGTGATCCGACCCGTGGTAACCTTGCCGGGAGCTGAGTCCAGCCTGATTTCAGGAAACATCTTATTTACCTGAATATCATTTAAGTAAATATTAGTATTTACTTAAGATATTACATGTAAATAGGAAAGTACCCCCCATTTGAATCCAATAAAAATATCAAAAAAATCATATCTCTTATCAATAAAAAGTCAATTCTCCCATCCAAGAAGAAAATCGCGATTTTGGTGATTCCATCAAAATAACGTCTTTCTAATCCCTCATAATTTGGCTTAACTAAAAATTTTATAATTCAAATAAACCACATGAAATATTAAAAATTTTAAGTCCGGTGAAAATAGTCAAACGTACATGTGACTTCTCTAGGGATCCACTCTCCTGCTGACAACACTTAGTCTGCTTGAGACCTCTCAGGATTTGGTCAAACTTAAACTATCATCACCTAAACTCATGAGAATTGTCATTTTCTAGTTTCTTTTCAAATTTTAGACATATTGTGGGATTATGTAATGGACTCGTTTAATTTTTACTTGTTTTAAGTGTGTTAAGATATTACACTTTTTATTTTTATTTAACATATTTACATGTATGTGTATTTATTGGTTTGTTTTAAAAATTAGAAATTAGTTTTCCAATGATAGGATGATATTTGCACTTCTTGTTCTTATTTAGTGTGTTTATTTATTTGAAGATGTCAATTAAGATTTTTATGACTTTATGATGTATAATGTGAGTTTGTTTACTTGTAATTTAAAATTTGTTGCTTTCATATAATTTTGACCTTTTTGTTGTGACATTTTATTTTTTTTTGCAAGTTTTTTTTTGTGATACATAACTATTATCTATATTTCTCAAATTTATGTATTATTTTAATAATATATCTGCCATATTACGATATGTCATTGTCTTTATGTCTGTCATATTATGATATCTTTATTGAATTTTCATCATCATATATATTTTTAGAGACAAATATTATATAAGAGGGACACTTGAAAACAGCTCATACTTGGTTCCGTCCTAAACGCCTAGGCACCGCTTAGGCGGGCTCCTAAGCACTTAGGCGATTCGAGACCCCGATTACGTCTTGGTCGCCTTGACAACTATGGCTTAGGGGGTTCTCTACATTTTTTGTTTGTTTACACAAATAAGCAGAAGATTGGGACTTTTTTGTAAATTTTGTCTATATGCAGAAATAATATTTTATGAAATACACATGCGTCAGGTGGAGGTATTTTCAACATTTCTTTCATTCTCTTTACATATAAACACGAATTTGAGAAAGAATAGTTCATTGGGGTAATCACAAACCCACAAGGACTTATTACAAAAATACATGGGCTTAGTATATGGCCTTGTCCGAAGCAAAGCACACAACACTTCAAAGAAGGGCTTGGGCGATTTTAGAACTCAAAGACTTGGCCGATTTCCAGATCTTCTTTTGCTTGGTGCTGCCCTCCTTTTATAGGAGTTTGGAAGGAGAGTTGGGAGTCCCCAACGGAGCTCTGCTAGGGTGCCTGAACAGAGCCTTCATTGGCATCCCAACGGAGCTCTTCCATCAATGTAAGACTTTCCGTTTTTCTGTTCTTTTCTTCCCTCCCCTCCCCCCCCCCCCCCCCCCCCCCCCCCCCCTTTTTTTTAGAGAGAGGAGGGGATGCCATCAGAGCCCCCCTTTGGTGGGGTCCGATGGGGCTAACCCCATCGGAGCTTCAATGTGGTGGTGGGCTCCGATGCACCGGTCACCACGATGGGCTCCCGTGGGGCTCCATCGGGCCCCCACCGTGGCGAGTCCGATGGGGTTCCCATCGGCGTGCGTTCGAACGGAGACCCCCGAGGTGGGCCCCGTGCGGCTCCGTTGGGACTCCCAACGGAGTCCTTCCCCACTATGGGTGGGCCCATGCGCGGGGGTTTGTTGGGACTCCCAACGGAGCTCCCATGTGAGGTGGGCTCTGTTGGGACCCTCTTTGGAGTCTTTTTTCTATACATTAAGCCACGTGCCTGTTGTCTTCCCGACGTGGAATGCTTCAAGGGTGCCATCTTCTTCGTTTGTTTGTTGTGCAAGGACCGGGCCCGTGCTACGTCATTTTCGTCGCCATAGGTAGTGGATCGGACCCCTACACATGTTTTAAATTCGTGCGCTCCATGGGATGACTTCTGCCGGAACATACTCCGGGGTGTTAAATAATTCACGGGGTGGGGATTTTAATCTGAGAATGCCTGGAATATATTGGTTTCTGCCCCAAGCTATCTCGGAGCGACCATTTTCACACATCTAAAATATCGCAGAAATATTTTTCTTTTTCTATTGTTTATTTATTTCAAAAATTCAGAATAAATATTTTTTTTTCATTCATTCATTCTGAAAATTCAGAATAAATAGATTTCGAGGGCCACTTTCATCCGGCCCTGAATAATTTTTTCTTCCCCACGAACTTGCTCTAAAAATTTAAAACAAGTATTTCTTGGGGTTGTATAATTCAGGAGCGAATTTTTTAGTTCAACAGCTATATATGCAACAAACCATAAACTACTCTGTTTCTGTTTATGGTATTGTGTATTTGAACCATGGTTCGTCGTACTGTCCGGATCGACCGTGCCACATTCTTCGTGGTACAGTACGGTACCGTACCGCTGAGATACGGTGGGAAAAATGTTTGTTTGATTTTTTTTATAGTTTTGTGACTTAATGAATATTTAAAATGAACAAACTTCAAAAGACTCTCCATCTAAACTCAAGATAGACTCTCTGGTGGGGACACCCGAGCTCTGGACCGGGCCGACAGAGTGCAGGTTTACCGCAGGCGGAGGCGACGGGCAGCGACGACAGCTTCTATTTGGCTTGGCGATTGGCCGTCGGGCCACTAGTTTAGTCCCTTTATGAGTTTGAGCTATTAGAGATGTAATAAGGCCCATTTGAGCTCTTTTTATTTTTTATGTATTTTCGGGTCCGATTTTGGACCTATTTTTTAGGCTTGGGGTTATTTTGGTCTTTGGGTGTTTAGTGAGGACCACTAGGGTTCCCTCACTATTAATATTGTGTAATCTCCTGTTTTAGGGTTAATGAACATTTTGAAGACAGCTTTTGGGCAGCCGCCACTGTTGTCTCCTCCAGCGGGGTGGATTCCCCAGGGGTGGAATCCCCAAACCCTTGTCTTCTTCCTTCTGCCGCCAGCTCTCTCTCTCTCTCTCTGTTCGCTTTCTCCCTCCCCCACGCTGCTGTCCCGCATCACTCTCTCTCTTCTCATGCATAGACTCTCTCTAACTCGAGATTGTACTCTCTCTCTCTCTCTCTCTCTCTCTAAACACATCATAGGATTCTATAGGATAGGAGAAGGCTACCATCACGTGAAGAGATCTCTGGAGGCTCTACTCACAAGCCCCATCGCCCTAAAGCCAGAGGAGAAATCATTCTCAACGTTGCACCCTTTCTCTCTCATATCCTCCAGAACCATCAGGGATATCACGTCTTCTACAGCCTGAAAAGGGGCTGATATGCTCACAAAGTCTTCATCAAAGTTGTTCTACTCAAGGTTCAAAAACCCGGGGATCGGGATCGGATCGGTCGGCCCAAAACCGATACGACCCGGCGATCCCGACCCCGGCTGAGGCAGGGGTGGCTGGATCGGCCCATTATACATGTGTATATCTTATACAGGCTGAGTTCAGGCCTTATTTACCTGAATATCATTTAAGTAAATGATACTTAAGATATTACATGTAAATAAGGAAGTACCCCCCATTTGAGTCCAATAAAATATCAAAAAAATCATATCTCTTACCAATAAAAAGTCAACTCTCCCACTGAAGAAGAAATTGTGATTTCGTTGATTTTAGCGAAATACTAACTTTCTAATCTCTCATAATTTAGCCTATCTAAAAATTTGATAATTCAAATAAACCATATGGAACACTAAAAATCCAAAGTCCGGTAAAAAAAGTCAAACGTGCATATGACTTCTCCAAGGGAGCTACTGACAGCACATAGTCTGCTTGAGACCTCTCAGGATTTGGTCAAACTTAAACTATCATCACTCAAAGTCATGAGAATTGTCACTTTCTAATTTCTTTTCAATTAACAAGTGAAAAATCTCATGAGTTTAGATGATGATAGCTTAGGTTTGACCAAATCTTGAGAGGTCTCAAGCAGACTAAGTGCTGTCAGTAGGAGAGTGGCTCCCTTGGAGAAGTCATATGTACGTTTGACTTTTTTTACCAGACTTTAGATTTTTAGTGTTCCATATGGTTTATTTGAATTATCAAATTTTTAGATAGGCTAAATTATGAGAGATTAGAAAGTTAGCATTTCGCTAAAATCAACGAAATTGTGATTTTCTTCTTCGGTGGGAGAGTTGACTTTTTATTGGTAAGAGATATGATTTTTTTGATATTTTTATTAGATTCAAATGGGGGGTACTTCCTTATTTACATGTAATATCTTAAGTAAATGAAACTACAAATAATAAATAAGGCCTGAAATCGCAGTGGACTCGGCCTGAACTCAGCCTGGGATTGGCCTGGACTCAGCCCATGACAAGGTTGAACTGGATCGGCCCGGCTCGGGCCGGGCTCGGCGAGCCGGCCGAGCCCAGCCGAGCCGGTCCGATCCGCGTGCAAGGACCGGCTAGGTTGCCCCGGCTCGGATCGGGAGGCCCAAAACCGAGCCGACTCGGCCGATCCGATCCCGATCCGGCCGAGTTTTTGAACCATGGTTCTACTCTTCTTCAGCTTTATTCTCAAAGTGGAATCACCTAGATTGATGGTCTGTGCCCAAAGTTATAGCAGATTATTCTTCACATTCTCTCTCATATCATGATCTACATATACGAGATTATCATGTCTTCCACATCCCAACGAGAGAATATATCTTCGAGGTTTTTTCATGAAAGTTGTTCCCCACGACTTCTTTTACGAGCTCCAACTAGAATCACATCAAATGAAAGTCTGTGCTTAAAGATAAAGTGGATTATTTTCGACCTTCTCTCTCATATCACGATCGAAACTAGCAGTGAGTGCGACCTCTACAGTCTGAATGAGGTTGATCTAGTCTTTGGACTCTTCATGAAAGTTATTCCTAATATGACTAATATATTCCATTAGATCAACACTAAGAATTCAAAAACAGAAACAAAAACTGTAACGTCTTAAAATTTATAATAAAATATTAATATGACACTAAGAATAAAAAAAGATAGTAAATTATACGTAAGACATGACCACTTATATAACACATAATTATATTTAATTTTAGAATATTTTTATATTATTAATATAATTCTGATATTATCTTTGATTGTGTGCACTTCAACGGGACAACATTCGGTTCCAAAAATAAAATCAAATTTGAAGTCATCATAATTACTAAAAAATATACTAATTTTAAAAATATAAATATCAGAAATATTGATGCATAGATGTTGAGATTAAATCGACCTAATAATTTTTTGAGACAATTTTTACTTGATAAAAAATTAATTTAAAAAATTAAACTATAATTTGTATCATCTCTTCATTAACATATGTTTGAAATTTCATCTCAATTAGACACCATTTAGACTCCTTAAGTACACACAGGATTTGCTGCGGTACGGCGAACCATGTGCGCATTTCAACGGGACGACATTTGGTTCCGAAAATAAAGTCAAATATGAAGTCATCATAATTATTAGAAAAATGTACTGATTATAAAAATATAAATATCAGGAATTATTGATGCATAGATGTTGAGATTAAGTCGATCTAATAATTTTTTGAGATAATTTTTAATTGACAAACAAAATAATTAAAAAATTAATTAAAATTATTATAATTTGTATCATCTTTTAATTAGTTAATGTTTGAAATTTCATCTCAATTAGACATCATTTAGACCCCTTAAATGTACTGGATATGAGAGAGGAATAAAAAAAAAAGATTTAACAGACCGTACCGATCCGCGGCGTGTTGCCACGAGCCCAAGTACGGTACGGTTTGCACGTACTACGGCGGTTTACTGCAGTACGGCGAACCATGATCTGAATTGGCAGTATGCTTACCAGTCATTTTTGAATGTTTCAAGGTATCTTTTAAGACATGCCAGTTGTATCTGGGCAGCCCTTCAGAGTTGACAAATAATGCGGTGTTTGTTGCTTTACATTTTCAAATGCGTGCACATCAATTTTTTGGTAGGGTGTATTCAATGAGATTTGGGTACACGTAATATTTCCATTGTAAGTTTCCTTGGTGTGTATGGCAGCAATTTGCAAGCATATGAAGGGCATGGATGTACGACCTTGTACAGCAAAAGTTGACCATTTGTTCTTTATGATGCAGGCGAAACAAAACTTACATGAGTGAGGCCCAACGGAGCGCTCTGAATGCTCTTCTTTTCCGTACAGGTGATCAGTCCAAGGATATTGTGCTAGCCCTGGCTACCAACCGACCAGGTGACCTAGATTCTGCTGTTGCTGACCGTATTGATGAGGTCCTCGAGTTCCCTCTCCCCGGGGAGGAGGAACGCTTCAAACTATTCAAGCTTTATCTTGACAAGTACATTGCAAGAGCGGGAGAAGGAAAAGGTGGTTGGCGTAGCCTCTTCCGGAGGCGGCAGCGGAAAATCGAGATAAAGAATCTGTCTGATGGCATCATCAGGGAAGCTGCTATGAAGACCGAGGGGTTCTCTGGTAGAGAGATTGCGAAGCTGATGGCTGGTGTTCAGGCAGCAGTTTATGGCAGCAAGGATTGTGTGCTCGACGCCGGATTGTTCCGGGAAGTGGTGGCTTACAAAGTGGCGGAACATCAGCAGAGGAGGAAGCTTGCAGCTGGGGAGCAGACTGCCTGAGTAATTCACCCCTCTCTTATTTTATTTTTAAATTTCTGACGGATCATATAAAGGCAGGTGAGGATCTGCTATTTTTGTTTCAATGAGATACTTTCTAGTCTTTATTATTATTATTATTTTTTTGGCCCCCATAGATTACACTCAGATGGGGGATTTTGGTATTGTACCTAACAAATCCTTGTCAGAATTTGAGTACCAATGATACGTTAACCGACGGATCCCACGGGGTCAGTTTTCTTACACGCCTTATATTATGTGCAAATGCAATTATACTACTGTTATTTGAGTCGGGCGAGAGAAGGTTGAACCATATAGCTGCAATCAAGATTGGTGGTCAGGTGATCCACAAGGAAGATGATATGATAAGGCATGCCAAAGAGTTCTAATGGTAGGTTGTTCTCTAAGGAACAATCAAGCAAACCGTTTGTCGGGGATGAGTTGCTGCCCCATCTATCCTCGATCGATATATAGTGAGGATCCTGTGGAGTCCCTTTGAGGGGGAGGAGTATAGGCAGGCAGTGTTAGCTGGCAGGTGATAAGACCTTGATGGCTTTTCTAGGATCTTCTTTCAACATTTTTGGGACGTCATCAAGGAGGACTCTCTTGTCTTTCAGGTGGCTGCGAGCTCATTTGAGGGGTATGGTTTTAATCCTGAAGAAGTAGGATGCGCAAGATTTTGCAGATTTCAGGTCCATTAGTTTGTTGAACAGTACTTATAAAATCATTTCCAAGGTTCTCGTAAAAAAGCTCCATAGGGTGATGGATGACATAGTTAGTGGGTATCAAGGGGCCTTTATTAGGGGTAGACACATCTAGGAGAATTTTCTTGTTGCTTATGAGTGTCTTCATGCTACGAAGATGCGGAGGAAAACAAGAGTGGTTCTCAAATTGGATTTTGAGAAAGTATACGATAGGATGAGTTGAAAGTGTATCCTTCAGGTATTAGAGAAGATGTGCTTTCATCAGAAATAGATTTTTTGGATTTGAGAATGTACCTTGTCTGCTTCCTTCGATGCTCATCAATGGCCACCCTTCTACCTCTTTTCTCAATGGGAGAGGGATCAGGTTGGGAGATCCTCTCTCCCCCCTTCTGTTTGTACTCGTGGCTCAAATTTTGAGTAGATTGTGCCTAAGAGCTGAGGCAACGGGGGTTATTAGAGGCTTCCAGATTGACCAGGTCAATTGCATCTCTCACCTATAGTTCGCAGATAATACTATCCTTCTCTTGGCCGATAAAGATCAACAATTGATTAATGCCAGATTTTTGTTAGAGATGGTGCAAGATATCATTGGGTTGAAGGTGAACTATAGTAGAAGTCACTTGGTAGGGATCAACATGGAGGAGTCAACCATCAGGAGGGAAGTGCTCATTTTTGGGTGTCAGCCAGGGGCCTTTCCTTTGTCATATCTAGGGCTCTCCCTGTTCTCTGGGCCGATCCACTGCAGCGATTGACAGGGGGTGATTGATGCGGGACGGAGGATGTGGAGGGAAGAAGAAGAAGAGTTGGACTTCCATCCTGGGGAATCCACCCCGTAGAAGGAGGGCTTCCACCCTGGGGATTCCACCCCGCTGGAGAAGAAGACAAAGCTGCGCCAGAAATTGTCTTCAAATGTTCATTAATCCCTAAAAACAGGTTATTACATAATATTTATAGTGAGGGAACCCTAATGGTCCTCACTAATACACCCAGAGACTGAAATACCCTCAAGCCTAAAAAATAGGTTCAAATTCGAACCAAAAAATACACAGAAAATAAAAAGAGCTCTAATGGCCTTATTACATCAACTAAATGCTCAAACTCATAAAAGAAACATGCTAGTGGCCCGACGGTAAGTCGTCAAGCCAAATAGATGTCGTCGTTGCTGCTCGTCGCCTCCGTCTGGGTAAACTTGGACTTGGTTTGGCCCGATCCCAGGCTCGGATGTCCCCACCAGTGATACTTAGATTGAAGGCCAGATTGGCGAGATGGAAGGCTAGACTACTATATTATGGAGGTCGCATGGTTCTTTGCAGATCAGTGTTGGATAGCCTGTTGATTTACTTCCTATCTATATCTTCAGGGTCTCAAAAGTCTGTGGCAAGGAAGCTCGAGGAGATTCAGTTCATATTTTTTCTGGCATGGCAATGGAGCAGAGGCAGATATTGCTTGGGGTAGAGTTTGTCAGAGCAAGGAAGCAAGGGGTGTAGGCATGAAGAATATAAGACAATTCAATTTGGCCTTGCTGAGTAAGTGGTTGTGGAGGCTGAGGGTGGTGGATGGGGAATGTGAATCCAACTGATCACTCAAAGGTACTATATACAACATGTCCAGGGTGTGGGATGTATTCCCATCACATTGTATAATGTCTTTTCGATCTAGAGAGGTATTTTGCAGGGTGCTGATGTTGTTGGGGCAAATATTAGTTGTAAGTTGGGGGGGGTGGACAGAGATGTTTGTTTTTGGCATGATAGATGGTGTGACGATCTCTCACTTGTAGAGGCCTTCCCGTCTTTGTTTGCTGTAGCAGGGATGCCTAGGGCTACTGGTGGCACAATCTTTTGATGATCACTTCGTTAGGGGGAAATGGGCCCTCCACTTTTAGGAGGAGTCTTTCTATTGATGAAATGGATCAGTTGGAGTGCCTCTTGGCTTTGTTGTTGGATTTCAGACCTCTGGTTAGTAGGCTAGATCACTAGATGTGGAAATGGGAGAGAGGGGGTCTTCTCAATGAGGTCAACCTATTCAACCCTTTCCCGGGAGGACTTTCTCGACCTTGGGTTAAGCAGATCTGGATCTTGTGATAGACTAGTTAATTTTCTTCTGCAAATTTCTACCAGTTGTTGCATGTGCGGGGATGAGGACAAGAGCTTGGATCACTTCTTGCTCATTCTCGAGGGGCCATTTGGACGAGAGGATTGGACAGAGGTTGCAGCTGCCCCTTGGGAATTTTGATGTGGCGGAGGATCTCTTCTCCAGATGGCATAGAAGGTGGTTTCTCAAGGAGAACAGGATCATATGATGGCTTGTCCCACCTTTTGGGTCTCGTGGAATGAAAGAAATAACAGAATTTTCAATAGGGAGTCTAGAACAGAAGACATGGTTTTTGCTTTTATTTGTGAAACAGTGGCCTTTTGGGCTATATGCATAATTTTAAAGTGGGGAACCACAACACGTTGCTCTTTTTATTCTTGGGGAGTTAAAAGTGTGCACTGCACACTATCTTAGTGTAGTGATTTCCTGGTGGATGGAGGGATTGTATATGCGCATCCTCTTTTTCTTAAATATACCAGTCACGTTTCAAAGAAAGAAAAAAAAAAAGATGTTGGGCATGATGGTCAGCATTATAAATGTTTTGTTGTAAGAGTGATCTAGTAATAAGCATGATGTGGATTGCAAGTAAGTTCTTTTTCATTTTTTGTTTGCAATCCACATCATACTCATTGGAAGATTACTCTTGCAACAAATATTTCTCTATGCAGTAAGTAAGCAACATTGTTGAAAAGATTGCCTCGCCTGTCGTGTTATTCCGATAAGCACCCTCTTTGGAGCAAAAACGATGATGAAAAACGTTTGATCGCAGATTACTGCTCACTCTGTTGCTGCTTGCATGCTTTTCCACCAAGCAGTCGAGCCTTGGGTGGTGATGGAACCTTGACCAGTGAGTAGTTTGGAACTCCACGAGAGAAGAAACATAACGACCTACTTGCATCAGATTGGACTATATATATAATCTGTCTCGAATGCCACTAGTACAAAAGGATTCGCAGCCAAATGTGTTATTATTCGTGGTTTATGTATGTAGTGTTCACAAGGAACAAGACATCCAATTCTATTTGGGTCTGTTGCTGCTAAACCTGAATTATATATATCTGATCAATGCTTGTATTTATTTGTTACAAACATGGATTATATAATATGTATATATATTTGGATGACGGCTATCTGCACTCGCATTCATTTTGTTTATATGATGATTCATTAGAGCCCACTTTTTTTTTGACATCTCGTTCATCATGCTCTGAACTTGGGTACTCAAGTATCCTGGTTATTTTATCTTAACATCATGATCAAGTGTGGCAAACAGGGTAACGAAAAATTGGCACCGTAGTATTTCTTATATATATATATATATATATATATATATAGTATGTAGGAATACACTGATCTCATCATCTGCCTAGGCTTTTAGTTGCATCATATGCTGCAACTCATCTTCGGCGCTTTAATGGCCTAAAATTTACAACTCTTGTAGAGGATCCGATAGCCTGACATGGTAGGTATTATATATTTCAGAAACATCCATGTCCTAAAGAAGACGCGTGTGCCAACTCTTGATAGAGCTGATTTCCCTATATCAAATGATACAAAAGTTACCCATACAAATACCAGTTTTGTTGCTATTAACATGATCTCTCCTGCAAAGGAGTACCGCATCTTTTTTAGTTTAAAAGGAGAACATATGCAGCAGAAGATCCTACTAAATGTTATGTACCTCTATCAACATCAGTTTTGTTACTATTAACATCAAGTGTAATACCGTGTCGAATTCAATGCATGTCTAAATTTACAGTAAAAATGACATACTATTAATTTTGTGAGTCCAACAGTAATTTCTCCTGCAACTTTTGATTTTCTCAGTCTCCTCCGTTTATCATCATGAATACTCCTATACAAGACTAATATTGATATTCAACCTTTTATATAGGAACCATCCAACCGTATATGTACTATTTTTTTGGCAAATGTACATGTACTCCATTAAGGGGTTCCCTGCATATATAACTCCCTCTAAAGTCTAAACTATCGTACTCCTTTATAATGTCCTTCACTTCCATGAATTGTCAAAAACACCCCTGATCTATCTAAGTTGTATATATATATACTTCCTATTTTTATTTATTAAAATATGTAACAGAAATAAAGTCCCTAGAACATGAAGTCTCATCATTTGAAGACTAACTTAAGGGCTCAACATGGCATGAATATAACTACAAGTATGTGGAGGTATCAAGGAATATTTATATACACAAAAAAACTCTTCCTTTAACAATTTCCTAAAACATCGGGTTTTAAAATAATACAAAAGACTGATTCTTGACAAAAAGAAATTTGTTACAACACCATTCCTTTTGCTACCCTTATTAGCAACATTTGATTGAAGAATCAGACCGTGAGAAAAGTTAATTCCCTATTCGATCTTCTGGAGCTTCAATTCCATCCGAATTCATGAAACGAATAATTTCTAATATGAAAACAAGGTTGGCCGGACCCATGGGTTTTGCATGGCCTCTGGATATGCCAAATCATCCGCGTGAGAGACAGGATGTTATACAAGGCCACAAGATTCAACAGTTAAAATCAAATTCTCCCTTGTAGGCAAAAACAATTTGAAGTCTTATCAATAGTGCCTTGAATTAACCGACAGGACCTTAAATTTCTGCTCCTAAATGCAATTTGACATTGATGAGGAAAACCTACGTTTAAAAAGAAGCCAGCTTGTAAATATACCACATTTGTCGACTGGACAAAATCAGATTTTTGACAGTCAGGTTACAATAATAAACAACCATAATTCTTCGGCATAACAAGAACAGGTACCATGATAAGACTTAAAAAGACTTATTTTATTTGGAGCGAAGTATCATACTTTCTGGAAAAAACAGTGAAGAGCTGCAACATTTTTAAACCTGAGATTGAACAAATGGAACATCCTTTATGGTTATGACAGCTTGAAGGCATCTTCTCTGTCCATATTCTGCTTAGTTCCATAATCCCACTCTAGTGATGGTGGTTTCTCTGAACATACCTCAGTCCACAGTACTTGCACACAGCAGGCGCCTTCAGATCAAGGCAAATGAATTCAATTGGATGGCCAAGGGCAGGATCACTGTCTGCAGACATGAGGCCAGCAAATGTTAAGCAGGCGTAGAATACGTAACCAAAATTCTACATCAAAGCAAAAGACGTTCCAATTGCCATACCTCCTTCACAGGCAACAATACGACCTTCAACCTTGATAGGAGGGACTTCATTGATCAGCTCCATTGGAGATTTCTTACTGGTGTCCTACAACATTAAAAGGTGAACTTACCAAATGATAAAATCGTCGACATTGAGAAAAAGCTACAAGGGAAAAAAAAAAAACATCCAGGACCCGTTCTTCTGATCCTTAAAAGCATAACCTTAGAGTTTAGGCAAAGGTTGAATCATGGATGGACGAGCACAAAAAAGCTAAAAAAGTAGAAACTAAGACATGCCTGAAGAAAGTGATCCAGTGAAACAAATCTTTTGATAAATAACACTTTTTTTTCCCACCAAGACAAAGATAGAAGGGATATTTACATTTCAATCCCTACAATGTTGGCTAATTCCAAATATTCTCTGTAAACCCAATTAAGTTCTTAAAAATTCTCATTCTAAAATAAGTACTTAGTGTCACTAGTTGGAAATGAATAATATAATGGATTCCTTTTAAAATTCCAGTTGCATAACGTAAACTTCCTTCAGACATACAAGAAAAAGATTTAGGTAATTTCTATCAATCATACAACAAATATTTCACAAAATAATTTATAATCAACCGTAATGAAGCTTCGAGCAATACTTGAATTTTTCGTTCTTTTGAGTCATACACAGGGCAGTGTCCTTTGAGACCTTGAGTAAATTAATTTCCAGTTGCTAAAGGTACATAACACTATCAATAGTTTCCTGATTCATTATTGATGGATGAAAAAACTCTTCTCAACTCAGTAATAAACATAGAAAAAAAATTGAAAGGGAATTTTGCATAAAAAACACATTTACATTAAAATTTATAGAATAATCATTCCTACATTTGTATCTACGCATATATCATTGGAAACATGAAACTTTGCAGAAAGACCAGAGAATGTTCTCTCTGCACATGCTTAAGTCATCTTCTTTTGCACAAAGAATGATCTTTTTGTACACAATTGACAATTTTAAAATATGTGCAAATGTACAGGAATGGTAAGTCTGCAATTTTCATTTAAATGGCTCATATGCAAAAATACAAAGCAAAATGAAGTAGAAAGTATAAATACAAGACAAATCCTTGAACACTCAACAAGAAACAATAGACCATTTGCTCAACACAATCAGGTTCTCATTGAACTAAAAGGCATACATTGTTCTTTTCTCAATGAAGATAGGTTACTTCTAATATGGTCATAAAAATATAGATCCAAGTAGGGTCACTAGAAGCTGATTTTAACATCTCATGTAACAATTCTTAAAGCGACTCTTTCCAACTACAAAGGAAGCTGAAGTTTTATGAGAGCATCAGCTTACAAATTTTGATGAGAAAGTTATTCCATTTCACCGATGCTCCTAGACATGTAATAGCAATTGACCAGAATCTTGGGCAAATCGGTTGCTGAAAGCCAACCTGGTCTCATTAAAGGCAGACATTTGAACGGCTCATTTCTTACAGGTGCTTCATTCCCTTAAGAAGAGAAAGGAAGTTGTCATAGCTTATAAAACTTCATGGGATTTAAGACTGTTGACCAGCCTATTACATATCTGGGGCTTCCTTTACATTAAAAATCCCAAAAGATCTCTGATTGGCATCCACTCATTTGCTAAATGTGGAAATGGATAGCAACATGAAAAGCAAGATATTTATCTTCAGGTGGCATACTAACCGCGCTCAATTGAGCTCTAACAGTTTAACTAGAACACTACAACATGTTTTTGTTTCTTTCCTCATGCCAGCTGAAGTTAGAAGGATAAAGCAGATAAGAAAGAAGATTTTTGTGGCGCTGCATCACTCCTGAATCCAACATATTCCTTCGCTGAAGCGAATTTTGGTCTTCAGATCTTCCATGAATGGAGGCCTTGGAGTAAAAAATTATACTTCTTTCAACCAGGTTCTCTTAAGAAAGTGGATTTTGAAATTGATTACTGAAGATCACTCTCTGGAAAAGGTTGATTCTGCAGAGTAAATACACAAACGTATATGCGATGATCAACTAAGAGGGGAGAGGTGAATTGGTTATCGCCTATTTAAATTTTTTTTTACAGAAAAGAAAATAAACTTAATTAAGCAAACATGTTATGTGAGATGCACAACGGTAAATAAACTTTGAACAGTGAAACCAACTAGCCTAACGTGCATAGAATCAGAGGTAGAAGATATGGATCAAACCACAGATGCACGTAGAATTTAAGAGTGGTTTGACTAACACACCATAAGTGCGCCTACATCCACTACCTCACACTCCCATGAGGATTTCTTCACTAACTTGTTTCCAGATATAAGTTACAAACCCTTCACACACGGTTGTCTCCAGGGACAACACAAATCCCACCTCATTTCCGGGGACGAGACAACCCGATGTATATGCGCCATAAGCACTACACACCAACCACGTGCTCACAACCCGAGCACAAACCTCACACAGTATGAAGATGTTCAGTTTGAAGCACAATTCTCAAACCAAGAACAAAAGAAGGATGAAACTCGTAGTTTAGAAATCTCATGTTTGGCGTGGTTGAGAAATGTCGAAGAAGAGCGTAGACTCTTGCACAAGCTTTCTTGGACGCAGCACTATGTATGCACGATCTCCTAGACGTCCAAAGCCTTGAAATCTCGTAGCAAACCTTGAAGAATCGCTTGGAAAATGCTCTAGTTTGCTGGTTCTCTGTTTGACCTAGCCGAGTGCAAGAACTCGTTCTCCAAAAGGTGTGTCTAAACAAGGGAAGAAACCTATCCAAATATGAAAAATGTGTTTCTGTAATTGGTCGATCGGAATTTCAAAATCGGTCGTCCGATTTTTGACGTAACTTCAACTGGCGCTTCATCCAGTAGAAGTCCCACTTCGACTGGCCAATTGGTCGTCTGATTCTACTAATGGTCGTCTGATTTCTGACTGTCCCAGGTCCATACTTACTGGAAAGACCAGTCGTTTGATTCTGTCAAATTGTTCGTCTGATTTCCTAACTATCCCCAGACCCAACTTTCTAAGAAAATAGATCGTCCTATTCCATTAAATCGGTTGTCCTATTTTTGCTGGATTGTCAGTTTCTATAGTTTCTCAGCCAGTCTTCTATTTCTATTTTGGCTTAGCCTTGGTCTTTGCGAGGTTCACTTCAAACATGACTTTTGGACTATTTTGCTGCACACTTAACACACAAATTAAACCCTAAAAATAAATATTAAGAAATCAAATACTTGGGTCTTTAACATGAATCACAATTGGTGTTTTGTGATGTTGTTAACATGAATGACACTTAGTGTTTTTGTGATCATCAAAATCTACAGAGTATAACAATCTCCCTATTTTTGATGATGACAGAACACTTGTAGATTTTTTACACAAAACATAGCATTTGTTTTCTGATATCAATTTGTTGTTTCATTTTTTTTTGTTTTTTACATATATGCATACAAGCATTCACAGTCATGCAATATTACTCTACTCCCCCTTTCAAAAATACTTATAAGTCTAACTCTCCCATTTCCTTACTCTACTCAAACTCTCCCCCAAACCAGAATACAAAATCTACGTATTGTCTCCTCTTTTTTGACAACATCAAAAAGTGGGTGGTGATAGGGATAAGAGATGCAATTGGCTCAACAACAAAGCATGAATGTTAAGAATGCACTATGGGAAGTTAAGGGAGTGCATGCACTAAGAATTAACTATGATATAGTCTATGTATTTAATCAAGTTCTCAAAACACATTTAAAATTAATACCATTAGAAGTGATGTGTGAGATATGATTAAAAGACATCACGCATGATGATAAACATAAATTCCAATTAACACTAATAGACACTCTCAATTTTACCCATGCATGACAAACTCTTGAGTTTTGGTGGCTATCACTCTGTCTTTTTTTTTTTTTTTTTAATTCTGAAACCATGATGTCATTTTTTTTTGTTCTTTTCTTTCACTTTTGAGAAAAGTATTGTCGTTTGACGCGAGACACCTCACTTGTTCAGTGGAAAGACCCAGTTACTAAGCTCAGTTCATCTTTTTACTTTTAACCTGGGACAAATAGCTTTTTCCTCACAAGTTAGTACATGTTAGATGGATTTTAAGCATCACAAGAGTGTGAAGAAAAATTTCCACCTATCGTTAAAGTGATATCCGTTAATCATAGTCATGTGCATTAGTATGTTGGCTTCAATTTCAGATGTATTTTGAGAAGCAAGTTAAATACATAACTATTTAGCTCCCCCTTAATGTATACACACACCAAATGCATAATTCTCCCCTTAGTGGCTGAATTAATACACACTAAGTCTCAAGCCAATGCAATAGAAATAATAAGAGAGTATTAGGCCATAGAAAGAGTCAAGACGGTGTTTTTACATATACTTAACAAGCAAGAACACATGGATAAACATGCAAAAGACACTAAACTCTAAGACTCTTTTTGTGTTTTTAATTTTTCAACTTTTTTTTTAATTTTCTGATAGAAGGAATACAAAAACACAACCTATACTCAAAATCTAAATAGTAGACAATGAAGTATACAAGAGTATTCATGTCTTACCTTGATAGCTCAGAAACAGGAGTACATGATACTCACAGATCAACTTTGGTGCCTTGAGTTTCACATTGATGCTGTAACTCCATATTTTTCAAGATACAACCACAACTCCTAGGTGGATTTCTTTGATACCCAAATAGTTTTGGGTTCAGTGGTGTTAGTCTTGGAATGGAGTAGATCCTTCCTAATCCACACTAGATTGACTTTCTGCATGTTTCTCTTTAAAAGACAAGTGTAGTTCACATGACTATGCCCCCCACAAAAATAGCATGTAACACTAGTGGAGCGTTGTGTGGGTTGTGGCATGTGACTTACATGATGATTAACATACTTTATTTTATTTGAGTGTGCATGCTTCTTACCCTTCACAGAATTTTTACCATTTACTGATTTTTTAGTTTACACAGTTTTCTTTTCATGAGAATTCAGTTGGAGGTTTTTATCTCTTGGACTAACTTGGGATGTTGGAAGCATGAGCAAAAGATGTTTTCATTTTACGCTTAAGAGATTTAGTCTTATTAGATGAATAACCTAGACCATGTCTATTTGTGTTCACCTTGACATTAAGCACTTCATCCAATTTTTGTTTTCCCTTCATGAGTCTAGAAATAGTAGATTTTACATCATCTATTGTTTCATGCAATTTCTTGACAGAATTTTCAGAAGATTTAGCACTGTCCTCAAGTTCTGAAATTTTAGCTTTCAACATTTCATTCTCTTAGATCAATTCAGAATTATCATGAAGATCTACAACATCATAAAATATAGATATGTCTTGATCTTCATCAAAGATATGTAGTTTAACCTTTAGTCCTTATTTTCAGATTTCAGAGAGTTATTCTGATTTTCAAAATTGCTTAGTTTTTTAGAAACACAATGATCACGAGCTAAGCATTCCATTTCTTGTTCATACAACTCAATTTTACTTTGCAAGATTTCATTTTCGTCATAAAGATTTTCATATTTCAGATTGAGTTCATGACATGATATGCAGAGAATTTCATTATGAAGAAAGCCTTTAATTTTTATTTTCAGTCCTTTATTTTCTTTTTTACTTTAACTTTCTTATATTTCTCATACAAAGCATAATACATTTTTTCAATTTCCTCAAGAGTAAAGAATTCTCGGTCAGAGTTTACCTCAGGAGATTCATCCTCAAACATAAGGCCGTATTGGACGTCCTCCTTCTCTTGGACATCTTCTGCTGCGGAGCTTGACTTATCGGAGTCACTCCATGTGGCAACTATGGCCTTGGGCTTCTTTTCCTTAGCTTTGTTATGCTTTTTCAAAAACACTGGGCATTCTGATCTCATGTGCCCATTCCTTGACATTCATAGCAGATAATTTCTATTTTTTTGCTAAAGTCTTCTTTCTTACATTTGCCCTTGAAGCCTTTAAAGGAAGTGGTAGACAGTGGCTTACTTTTCCTCAGAAATTTTCTAAAGCTTCAAGTTAACTTTGCCACTTCTTCCTTATCTTCGCTTGACGAGCTTTCATCTGAGCAGATTGCCTTAGACTTTTTAGCCTTGAAAGCTACATCTTTCTGCTTGATGATTGGTTGCGCGGCCTTCTCCCTTTTTAAATTAATCTCATACGTCATGAGACTCCCAATCAACTCCTCCACAATGAGGCTTGACAAGTTCTTGGAGTCCTTAATGACTGTGGCTTTGGTGTGCCAAGTTGGGGGAGGGATCTCAGAATCTTCCTCACAAGTTTTGAGTCTGTATAATTCTTTCCAAGTGCTTTCAGGCTGTTAGTGATCTTGGTGAACCGTGCAAAAATTTCTGAAATCGTTTCAACTAGGTTCATCTTGAACATTTCGTACTCGTGCACAAGGAGGTTGGCTCGAGCCTCTTTGACTTCAGAGGTGCCTTCGTAGATCAGCTTCAATTTTTCCCACATCTCCTTCGCTGAGCTGTACATAGAGACGCGAGAATACTCATTAGGATGTATGACACATTACATGATATTCATGACACTAAAATTTATTTTGAATTTTTTTAATATTATCCTCTGTCCACTTTCTCTCATCCTCTAGTAAGTATATGGACCAGTACTCACAACTTTCTAAATCTCATAATCTTGAGTCCTGAGAAAGACTACATACAGTTTTTCCAATAAGAATAGTTGTTGCTATCAAAGAACGGTGGACGTTAGATAGAAAGACCCTCGGGCATAAAACCTTTGGTGGCTATCGCACATAGGATCACTCTAAGATCAAGAGCCCTACTCTGATATCAATTGCTGAGTAAATACACAAACGTATATGCGGTGATCAACTAAGAGGGGAGGGGTGAATTGGTTATCGCCTATTTAGAAATTCTTTTATAGAAAAGAAAATAACTTAATTAAGCAAACCTATTATGTGAGATGCATAGCAGTAAATAAACTTTGAGCAGTGAAACCAACTAACTTAACGTGCGTAGAAACTGAGGTAGAAGATATGAATCAAACCACATATGCACGCAGAATTTAGAGTGGTTTGGCTAACACACCATAAGTGCGCCTACGTCCACTACCTCACACTCCCGTGAAGATTTCTCCATTAACTTGTTTCTAGGTACAAGTTATAAACCCCTCACACATGTTGTCTCCGGGGATAACACAAACCCCACCTCGTTTCTGAGGACGAGACAACCCGATGTGTATGCACCACACACAATACACACCAACCATGTGCTCACAACCCGAGCACAAATCTCACACAGTATGAAGATGTTCAGTTTGAAGCACAATTCTCAAACCAAAACAAGAGAAGAAGGATGACACTCGTAGTTCAGAATCTCCTATTTGACGTGGTTGAGAAATGTCGAAGAAGAGCGTAGACTCTTGCACAAGCCTTCTTGGACGTAGCACTATGTATGCACGATCTCTTGGACGTCCAAAGCCTTGAAACCTCGCAGCAAACCTTGAAGAAATCGCCTGAAAAATGCTCTAGTTCGCTGGTTCTCCGTTTGACCTAGCTAGATGCAAGAACTCATTCTCCAAAGGATGTGTGTATTTTTTACACCCATAGAAAGGCCTCCCTTTATATACCCACTGGCCAATGACTTGATCTTGGCCATGGATCTCGAAGAAATCTAGTCGGAATCCAAACAAGGGACGAAACCTATCCAAATATGGAAACTACGTTTCCGTAATCGGTCGACCAGAATTCCAAAATCGGCCGTCCGATTTCTAACTTAACTTCAACTGGCGCTTCATCCAGTCGTCAATTGGTCGTCTGATTTCTACTAATCGATCGTCCGATTTCTGACTGTCCCAGGTCCATCCTTATTGGAAGATCGGTCGTCCGATTCTTCCAAATCGGTCGTCTGATTTCCTGACTATCCCCAGACCCAACTTTCTGGGAAAATCGGTAGTCCTATTTTTCCTGGATTGTCAGTTTCTGCACTTTCTCAGCCAATCTTCTATTTCTGTTTTGGCTTAGCCTTGGCCTTTGCGAGGTTCACTTCAAATATGATTTTTGGACTATTTTACTACACACTTAACATACAAATTAAACCCTGAAAACAAATATTAAGAAATCAAATACTTGGGTCTTTAACATGAATATCAATTGGTGTTTTGTGATGTTGCTAACATGAATGACACTTAATATTTTTGTGATCATCAAAATCTACATAGTACTACAGATTTAACATAAACATTATACAACCAGTCAGAGGTTCTATCTACAACCTGATAATCAACTCACAGTATGTCCAACTCAGAGGGGTGTTCTTAAGTCCCCATGGATAGAGATACTCATTGGCTAATGAATGCGACATATTCATCTGGAATGGGTAGGATGGTCAACTTTTGGTCAAATCTTATGCTCTAATTGAAGGTGAATTGCTAACTGTTGGATATCAGCAGTTTGGAAAACTTTGAAAGTCAGATATCCACTTAAAGCCTGGGCTTTCATATGGTTGGTCTTCCAAAGGAGGATAGTCACAGGTATTATCAAGGTACCCTCTGGGCCTACCTAGGCGTGGTGCCAGGAAGGTTGCAGGAAGATAATTAGGTATTAAAACCTTATATATATACAAGTATTCTTACACCACATAGCGGGTTGCAGAAAGAAAAAGCAACCCCATAGACAGATTGTCATAAACAGAATGGAACCTAAAAAATACATCATGAACTATCAGCATATAAGTTAAATCAAATAGCCTTCCTTAGAACCTCTATGTTACCTCATTTCTGCAACTCCTTATAACCTCATTGACAAAGCAAAAAAAGGGGTAAAAAAATGAAGTGCTCAATCATGTCCTTGGATCTTGGAAATCCACAAACAATATAACTACTGGGTTCTATGATTTTTTAAATAGAATTTTGACTAATGGAAAAGACAAGGAAAAAATAAATCATAAAGGTAATATTTAAATATTGAATGCTACCCGGTGGCCTATACGGTGATATTTCCTTTAATCAAAGGCTATTTATAAGTATATGTCAGTGTTTTACTAGTCAAAGTGTCAAATATTGGATACAATTGGAAATGACTATGCTCATGGGTGGGAAAAATACATGGCTGCTAGACTACAAATAAAAGTTCCCTCCATCAACCTGGGTATGGAGGACACTTCTGTCTATGCTACTTTGTTCAAATCCAATATCTGCATAAAATTCTAGCCAAGCATCATCCAAGGCATCAATCAATCTATACTACCATTGTACTGTAAGCTAAAAAGAATCCAATTGAAAATCTAACAATGGAGAGAACTTTACGAGCTGCCGACCTACCAACACTTTATAATTTTCCCAATGATCTAGCTATTTCAACCTCGGACAAGAGGAGGTTCTATGAAAAGCCTAAAACCACTAGATTTCAGGGAAAGAAAGCTACCTTATTTGTGACATATTACACTCATGTAATAGATGATCACCATGGCCATTCTTTAATGGAACACAAAAGTGCAATACAAGCTTTCCAGAAAATAGAGGCAATCATGAATATTTTATTGTCTTCAGAAGGAGTTAGCATATAGATGGAAGGAGACAAATCTAATTGTAAGATGTGCTTTTATAAAAAAAATCATAATCAAATGCACCATAGCTAAACACAGATTTGAGGGTGGACCTATGAGCAATATAATTTATTTTGATTGCATTAACGCCCAAATGTTTAATTTTGTCAGCATGGTTCATCATGTCTAATTGCTAATATGTTGTTATTATGTAATAGCAAATCTTCAACTTCTTTTTAGCCAGGTTCTTTCAACAAATATATCACCATCTTCTGAAAAGAGCCAAAAGAGGTTTAAACTAAAACATCTCATACCGCTGGAGGAGTTAATGTCCATAACATAATTTCCTATTTTCGATCCCAAAAGACTTATCGTTATAATTCATGGTTATGATGGCTCCCAAAGATTCCTAAAGGAAAGTTTTCTCTAACTCCTCAAGAAAAGGGGTTATATTTTTGAAGTACCAATGCATTACAGGGAATATTGCAGACAAATGCAAAGTTCTCATCATTGTTTTCTTCCATCAATTCTGCTTTCTGAGAAGACAAATATTCTGCTTGAAAGATGATAAGTTTCATGAGTATTTGGCACTTCAGGACAATGCCATGTGAGGAGAAAAAAAAGATTTCTTGTCTAATACAAATGCCACCTAGGAGACAGCCACTTGTTTGTTAGAGGTTAACTGACTGTAGAGACAACCAATCTTGGTGAACAAAAATGTCTGAATTCTCTCTGGAGGATTCTCCCATAGAACTTCTTCTTATTAAATTAAAAAAAGATTCCCCATAGAACACACAAATATGCCTCAAACCTTGCTCATCACATTAATGGACTAGATTCAGGCTTCACAAGCATGGGTTCTTCTAGAACAGGTGACAATCCAAGTCCATTGCATGTGTTCCAAGATCCAGTGGCTTGGAGTTATTTTCCCAATACAAAACATAAGGTTTACAAATAGACTAGACTAAATGTTTTCATGCCTTATTTTCTCCGTTAATCAAATGTACAGAAAATATGTCTCTGATTATGTAGTGCAATACTGATACATAAGTTTTCAATATGTGATTTGATTCATTTGAATGATTCTTTTATTATACATGTCCATTACAGATCATAGGAAAATATTTAACAACTTTATTGGGAGACAATACTAAGTCATTTAATCTTAGAATAATCAGAAAAGATCTTGCATTGCCACTGGTGACAATGAACTCTGTGTCTGTGTGTCGAGACACAGCACCATAAACAACACTTCCCCCCAACACAAAGAAGCAAAGATCAAAGGAAATTGTTGGTTTAGAGCAATAGACACAGTTCAAAAGGACTTTGCAGGGATCCTGATTTCCGGGAAGGGGAAATAGCATTTCACATCTAGTGTGAGGTGCCCAATCGGAAGACCTTCTTGTGTTTCGTTTTGCAGCTTTGGGGAGTCCGTAAATACGTGATTTGGACGCTATACATGTTATCATGTTTGCCTTACAATGTATATTATCACTTTCCAAAAAAAACCAATGTATATTATCAACGACTTTATTCTGGCTGTCTGGCTTAGGCCTTCATTATAAAGGTTTGCAGTTTCCTCCCACTGGTAATAAATGTCTTCCTGGCTCAAGTTTCCGCCAACCAGCAGGACATTTAGGAGGACTTCAAACATCATAAAAATTGACACAGACCGCCCTAGCAACAAGCAGGCCTCAAAACCCAACAAGATAACAGGAAGAAATTGGAAACAAAGGAAAAACGAACCGAGAAGGATACCCAGAGAATGGAACAACTATCACATAAATGTCTGCTGGATCACGCAGCAATCACACGGCATGGAAACCCAGCAAAGATAAAAAAATAAGGAGAAAACGGGAAGGACGGAAGAAAGAAACTAGTTTCTTTCTCTTCGCTCTGCTGATCCATCCCAGAGGGGAGATCGTCCTACCTGCATCCACTTGGCTGTGTGCTCGCTGATAAGGGCGGTGCTGAGGGCTCTGGAATTCCCCGGCGAGGGGAAGGAGCCGGGTGCTACGTCCTTCTGAGGAGACTCGACAACCCTCTCGCCGCCATGGCCCGCTCGAACGGGGAGGTCGCTGCTTTCTCTCTCTCTCTCTCTGAGGAGACGGTGACTGTGGCGCCGGAAGGGCGGAGTGACGAGGGGATGTCTATCTCCGGCCGTCAAAACGGGTCGGGGTCTTATGGGCCGATAACCGACCCATTTTGGATCTGACACCGTCAAATGTGCATCACTTAATCTGGATCGAAACTAGATTAGTCATTTTAGGGGAGTTTGATATATCTCAGATTTCCAGATCTAGATTAATGAACTTATGTTGGATTTGCATGTAAAGTCTAATCCCCCAATAGGTATGAAATTGTGAAACCGGAGCTGTTTTTGTGAAGAGATTATCGGGTTCGTATATGTGTGTGTATAGAGCGGCCTTCTGTCTTCACTCATTAGTAATTTTTTTTCTTCGAACAGTTGATTTTGGAGTTCATAAATATTAATCTTTGAACTTATAAAATCATACGGAACGAAATTTTCTCGTTGCCAAAAAAAAAAAAAAAAAATCTTGACATAACACCAGTTGCACCTCATCAATACTTTTAGCACCATAGCGGACCTTAGAAGGGATGGCTCCCAATCAGCAACTTTGTTTTTAGCCAAGAGTCCTGTCTTGTCTTTTGGGGTTGGATGAATTGGAAGGGAACACTATCATTGAGGAGTGTCATTGTGTGCATACATTGCCTGAGGCTTGGACACAATGCTGACAATAGCAAAGGCATAGACCTCAACTAGTCATGTCTTGCTTTTACTAAATCTTGCTTCATTTTTCAAAGCTGGTTAGGTGGTATGTAGATTTATAGTAATTTGTTTGGGGGGGGGGTGTACCTTGCAGTAGCGAATATTCTTAGGATATAAAAAAAAGATTGTTAAAATCTTCTTCGTAATTTTCTCGCTCTAAACACCTTAAAATTTGACGGTGATATCTCTCGTGACAAGTCTACAATTAAGGAGAGCGAGTTGTATGTACAGTGCAAGAATATATCAACAACCAACCCTCTCAACATCTCACGCAGAAGCCTATATATATATATAGAGAGAGTCCCATGGGACTCATGGATGACAACCGCCCCATGCGGTTGTATCCTCCCAAATGTTGTTTTGGCAACTTTTGTGCCTCACGTGGTCAGCCACAATTGATGGAAACTTCCTTCAGTTAACAAATTGTGGTGTGATATTGTGACAAGCCTAACTTATGAGTGTTTGAGTAGTGTGTCACTAGCTATGTATACTGGGGAATGAGATAAGCGACATGGACTAAGACACTAGTTGGAGCATTTAATTAGCTGCAAGGCTAATGCTAGTTATCTCCCTTCTGGTGTTGTTTGAACAATGGTGAGATCACATTGTTTGAGGTAGTACACAACTTGGTGGTCCTTGGGTTGGAGCAGTTGTGATAGTCTCTTGTCACGCCCCCAAATTCCACCATAATAGGGTGTTTGAGAGTAATTTTTTTTAAAAATTATTTCTATCTAAAAAATAATGATGTGTTTGATTGATTTAAAATTTTAAAATTAAAAAATAGTAATTAGTTGTTTGACAGGAAGTATCAATTTTTTTTTTAAAAATATGTAAAATAGAGGCGCGCAGGGGGGGTCCGGCGAGTTGGGGGGGGGGGGGGAGGAGGAGGGCGCGCAGGGTGTGGGGGGGAGGTGGAGGAGGAGAGGGGGTTGCAGGGGAGGGGGGTTTCCGGCGGGTGGGGGGGGGGGGAGGGGGACAGGGGGGGGGTCCGGCGGGTGGGAGGGGGGGGGGGGGAGGTGGAGGGGGCGCACGGGGGGGGGGGGGGTGGGTGGGTCCAGCGGGTGCGAGGGAGGGGGGAGGAGGAGGAGGGCGCGTAGGGTGGTGGGGAGGAGAGGGGGCTGCAGAGGAGGGGGGTTTCCGGCTAGTGGGGGGGGGAGGAGGGCGCACAAGGGGGGGGGGGCGGGTCCGACGAGTGGGAGGGGGGGGGGGGTCGAGGGCGCAGGGGGGGGTGGGTCCGGCGAGGTATGAGGAGGGGGGAGGAGGAGGGCGTGCAGGGGCGGGGGAGGTGGATGTTGCCAGCTAGCTAGCCCAGAGGGGGGGGGGGTGAATGGGATGTTAAAATTTTGATCACTTTAAAATCTGTCCACAAAAACAATCACAAAAACACTTCAATAGATGTTAGTGTTAGTGAGAGTTAACAACAAACACACACAAAGCAATCACACTACACAAGGATTTATCCTGGTTCGGATCTCCTCTCCACATGAGTCTACGTCCAGTCCTTGAGCAATACCTCAGGATTTCACTACCCAAGGGTACAGTCCCCCTCAGAGACACTTACACACCCAGCCGCAACTAATCTTTTCTTCACAACCCGAAGAGGAATTACAACACCCTAGATCCCACCAGGTCTTCCTTCTACACGAAGGGAAACAAACATCCTAGAACCCACCAGGTCTTCCTTCAACACGAAGGGAAAGTACACAGGAAGTGTTCAGGAAGATAAGCCCCTGACCAAGCTAACAGCACAATGCTTGATCCGAAGCGAATACTGAGAGGAAGAAAATGAGCAGTAATAAACTCTCTCAGTACACAAAAATGCTCTCTCTCTAAGATCTACACTCGATGCAGAGAGCTAAGATCTAGACAAGCAAAGGAGTGAAACTTCGCTCTTTCAGATGCTTGCAGAGAAGCTTGTAAAAGATTATCGTAAGTGTTCTGTTTTGGAGCTTTAGTCATCTATATATGTCTTTCATTTGAAAATTGAACGTTGAAGTGTCCGTTATCTCTAAGCTTTTGTTTACGTTAGACTGCATGGCACTTGTAGAGCTTTCAGTCAACGGTCGTTAGCTTTCCATGCACGCAAAGAGAGAGAATCCTCTTTGATATCCTTCGGCTTCTATTGTGTCCAACGTTGTATCGAGATGTGCTGTCAGAGACCTATATGCATTAAAATCTTAAACGATAGACAGCTAAGCTGTCTCTCGGTGTCAGTCAACGTTAAGAAAGGTTTTATACCGAAATGGAAATTCCATTCTGTTCTTCTAAAAAGATGTTTACAGTATAAGCATGAAAATAAAGATATCATTTGCATGCCGTGCAGTGATATGTTCAGTCATAATAAATGCATGGATGTGAGAGAAAAGTAAGGAACTTTGACTTTTCAAACTATCTGAGAATAGGTTTGAATATCAAGTCGTTATATACCATGAAATCGATATGATCATGACTTATGAAATCGTTGTGTTGATGAGTCGTTATTCATGTGAATCGTTATACATTCATAAGCAAGTTGATGTACACACAAATCATTATGCATTAATAACCGAATCGTTGTAGAGACAAATCGTTATGATACTATCAGCAAATCGTTATGGATAAGTCGTTATAACCAATCATTATGAGCAAATCGTTGTTTCACTTATCTAGTCGATATAGTGAACGATTCGTTGTTTAATGTATCGAATTGTACGGCGACCAAGTCGTTATGTAACTTAATGAATCGTTAGTGACTGAGTCGTTGTGTAACTTATCGAATCGTTATGAGACTTAATGAGTCGTTGTGAAACCGAAATCATTGTGAGAGTAAATCGTTGTTCTCACTTAAGAAATCGATGCGATAACCAAATTGTTATGAGCTCGGAGCACACTTATCGAATCATTCTGAGAGCAAATCATTGCGATCTCTTAGCGAATCGTTATGAGGCAAATCGTTGTGATCTCTTAGCGAATCGTATGAGAGGCAAATCGTTGCGATCTCTTAGCGAATCGTTATGAGAGGCAAATCGTTATGCTTGAGCAAATCTTTACGAATATAAGCAAATCGATGTGAGAGAATCGTTGTGAGATAAAATCAAAATAAATTAGAATGACTTAAGAAATCGTTACAACTCATAGAAAATCGATGTGTACTTAGATAATTTTGTGCTCTACAGGATGATAAAACACTTACTGATTTTGCTTGTACTTCCTTGATTTATTTCCTGTGCTCAAATCTCATAGAAAAACTTGTAAGCTTAAACTATATCTAGTTTTGTTAATCACCAAAATAGATATGTAATTTATTTAATTACATGGGGATAAACTGATAATCAATCTCCCCCTTTTTGTGATGACAAAATATGACATAAACATAATGAAATAAATCTAAGGAGTTGTGCGAAATTAGAGATGTTTTCAGAATGATTTATTCTCTCCCCCCTTTTTATCATTAAGTAAAAAGAATCATTCGGAGACAAAGAAGAAAGATAAAAGAGAGATAAGAGCGAAGAACTTTTCTATTTATATTGAGGGGTTACATGAAGGTAGAAAGTAGGAGATAGAAGGGAGGTATGCCGCTGAATAATGTGCAAAGCCTTGCATTCTTGCTCCTCAAAATAGGTCTGAAAAACCCCAAAAGCAATAGAATAAGATGACCCCATGTCAGGAAGCACTCCCTTGATGTGAAGTTGGCACTGATCTTCTAGAAAATTAGCATATTCATCTTTGCCAAGAGATTCTTTGAAGGAAATAAAAGATCCAAAGCTGGCAAACCAAAGAAATTGGTTGATCTTGATAGGGTAGTGGATCTAATGCTGCAAAAGATCTTTCTTCAAATCCATAAACAGCTTGTACCGCGTGACCCACTGATCATAGGGTTCTTGAACTAGATGGATGAATTTAAATCCAAAAAGGCTTCAGCTGAGAGAATAGGCTTGCCTGCCTTAAACAAGGAGCTGTTTAAGGCTTCCAACTAAAGGGCTGACAGGTTATAATGCTTTTCCCAGTCAGTAGGAGAAAGCCTTTCACATTCAGATAGCAAAGGAGCAAGAACTTCAAGGAGATATGGCCTAGATGAAATTCTCTAAAGATGAATCTTTGGAAGGAGGGGAGACGACCTGCTGAGCTGAGACCCTATCCATGACACGAGCAAATCTCTCAAAAATTACAGGACCAACTGAGGAGTCCACGACCAAGGAGTGCAGCTTAGGAAGAACACAGTGTCTGGAATGTGCAAGGTAGCGAAATCCACTTTGAAGGAGCAATTGACTGGATTTTCAACTGTCAACAAAGCAATGGCTCCCTGGAATTGACCCAACTGCACTTCAGGTAGCTTGTGAAGATACCGATAGTCGTTGAAGAGATGGAAGTACCTGATGAGCTTAACTTTCTTTTGAATAAAAGGCGCCTAGGTAGACTGATGATGGATGACAAACCACTCAGAGAGAGTGATGGGTGATCCCGGGGTGGAAACCGTTCGGACTTCATAAGAAGAAACTTCCTGTAAAGAGCCTTATGCCCTTTAGCCCACTGATCTGTAGACTTGCATTCACCCATTTGGAAGATTTTGGATTGATCGGCTTTTGAGCAGTGATTGTAGGGAAGGACAACAGTGAGGTGATCGGTGAGGTTGAGAAAAGGAACACCAAAAAGGGTGGCAAAAATACATTTTTGGAGATATTCACAGTAGATTGGTTTTCTCCGATTCTCAACAGTGAGGAAAACCAAAGAGGAGGAAATTTAGGTTCGGTGGGAAGAGCAAGAGTGTTGGAGAGTTTCCTCTTTTTAGAGACAGGACTAGAAGAGTCAGTCCTGTGGACATGAGAGGCAATTGCCAGAATGAACGGATGGTGGTAATTTCCAACTCATCCTCAAATTTATTGAGAATGGGACCTTCTAGTTGTGCACCTTCAGGTAAAAAGGTGACAAAGGAAAGAGGAGTAGGAGGATGGAGAAATGATTGATGGGAAGAAGGAGGTATGATGGATGGTCCATCTGAAGAAGGACCAGAGGAAGATGAGGCTCCAGCTGATGATGAGGCTGGAGGGTCTTCAAGAACAGGAGGAGGTGGTGGAATTGATGTAGAGGTGGCAGGAGATGGGGAGGATTCAGAAGGAAATGGAGTTGGGGAAGAAATGGTGCGAGGTAGGGGTTGTTTGAAGGTGATAGGTGTTGGAGGTGCTGTGGAGGAAGATGGTGGTGAAGGAGGGGCTGGAGTTGCAAGAGATGAAGAATCAGGGGCTTCTGGAGCTACAGCTGACTCTTCTACTCTTGAAGGCATACCTTTGGAACCACTGGCCCGGTTGACCCAACAACATCCTCTGATGGCCCTGGTGGCCCCGCCATCACAGCTTCAACATTAACTTCCATTTCAGTGGCTACCTCTTCATCAACCTTGGCCCTGATGGCCCTGCTAGCTCTTCTAAAACTGGCCCTGATGGCCCAGCTGGCTCTTCAAAAATTGGATCTGCAGGAGAAGGAGCAGGAGGGGCATTTGAGGACTGCGCCCTGATCAAATCTCCAAGTGTGGCTATAGATTCCTTGATGCTTATAAGCCCACTTCACACCCATCTCACTGCATTTCTTACCATTCTCATTTCCTTAGCTGAAGTACTCTGGCTTACGAAAATTGACTGAATATCTGATTGCACAGAGCACAGAATCTTTCCTTGCTCATCCAATCTTTTGATAACAGGCTCATATTTATCTTCAGCTTCTTCTTCTTCTGATGTGGCCACCAGGTAAGGAGAGGAGTTTCCTAAGCCACTTCTTTTCCCTTGACTTCTCTTGCCCTTACAACGGGCTCCACGGAGTCATCACTGTCATTTGAGGCACTTTCCACAATGCCTTCTCTGAACGATCAACATTGGGAATATTAGCTGTGTGCTCCCCCTGAGAAGCTGCTTGCTCTTCAACAATTTGCTCTTCTTGAATAGGAGTGTTACTCCTTGCACATCTTCAATCACAATCTCCTGCTCCCCCTGAATGGGAGCTTCCTCCATCACCACATCTACAGTGTGGCTTGATGCCACAACTTCTTCTCAGGAGCAACCTCTGGGACACTTTGAGTGCTTGGAATGGAGTCTAGCACTCTTCTGAGGACTGACCCTACCATAGAAGTTGGAGGGGCAATCACTTGCAATTGCTCGCCAGGTTCAAGGACTCAGGAGGAATATCCTCTATTATGCTGCCTGCTGCTTCTTCTGCTGGTGCTGCTGCTGGTGCTTCTGCCCTGGTATCTACTTGCTCAATTGCCTCTTCCTGAACTGTTGTTGCTGCTACTGCTTACTGGACCTCTTGGCCGATGATGGCTTCACCCTCAGCCACTGAAGTCTTGGTCCATATACTATTAACCAGAGAGAATTCACTCTTCTTCAAATTTCTACTGCGGATTGCCTACCCCATCTTCTCTAGCACTGCTCCAGAAAAATTTATACCAAAATGTTGAAAAACCTTGGTGAGCAGGTGAGCATATGGAAGGGACACATTTAATTTATTCTTTTTGTCCCAAATCTGAGCAGATGAAAACTTCATCCTTTCCAAAATAACTTCTGTCATGTTTATTTCTTGGTTCTGGATGGTCCAGAACATCATATCTGAATCTGCCTTAGTACAAGTTGAGAAAGTAGGGCTTCTGGGGACCAAAATCTGACAAACTATAAAGTGCAGGAGGTGGTTGAAGGCGTTCATCTGGTTGATATCCAACTTCCCATCCTTAAGTTTAAACTCAGGACCAATAATTTCTAACCCTTTTGCCTGAACATCAACAGTGTGAACTCCACTGTGACCGGTGATGCAAACTCCAAATAGAGACTCCAAGGAGCATATGAGATTCTAATCTGGGTTCCTTTGACAGATGATGTCAAGGACCCGTCATCCTCAATCTTCAGGCACACATAGAAAGCTTTGATGAGATCTGGATAGCTTATCTCTGATAGAGTTGCTATCTTTGACCACTTCATCTTTTCCATTACTGTAACTACACTGCCCATTCCATTCTTCTACAAATCTGCAACGTCTACAGCCTTATTTCCACAAAGCTTCGTCTTCACTGAGGTAAATCTTTCTTACTGCTTTGCAGTGAGAAACTCAACTCCGTAGCTCCGACGCTGCCGGAAACACCAGAAGAGGCCATGGAATTGAATGGGGAAAGTTTCTAGATGATTGGAAGGAGAGGTGAAGCAGAAACCCTCAAGAAATTTCTCGCAGGAAGGTTGGAAGCTTGAAATCTCAGAGAGTCGATGCCGGTCGATAGGGTATCGCCTCAGGCAGATAGAGGGATGAAGGTGGTATGTGAATCGTTGCCACACAGATTTCGGGATATATAGAATAACAAAAAAGTGACTTTTGAGGTGCTGACGCCATAAGGGCAGAAAACGACAAACTAGCATGATTTTGAGACGAAAGAAAGCTTTAAAAATAAACAAACTGTCTCTGATAAAAGCGCAACATCCAATATTGACGAAATTTTACTTAACCACAGGGGAGAGAATATTTAATATTCTGTAGTAATTATTATTTCAGTTATTTACAGGTAAATCTCTCACAATTTACATATGCCCAATTCTCTTCTAAGAGATGTAAATCTCTCTTCAGGTAAGGCTTTTGTGAAGATATCTGCTAACTGATTCTGAGTATCAATAAAAGAAATTTATATATTACCATTAGCTACATGATCACGAATGAAATGATATCTAACCTCTATGTGTTTTGTCTTTGAGTGCTGCACTGGATTTTGGTAAGGTTTTGCACTAGTGTTGTCGCACAGCAAGAGAATTGTCTTGATGTTGAGTCCATAATCCTCAAGTTGTTGCTTAATCCACAGAATTTGTGTACAGCAACTTCCAGCAGCCACGTACTCAGCTTCAGCTGTAGACAGTGCTACTAAATTTTACTTCTTTGAGGACCATGATATCAGACATCCTGCAAGAATTTGACAACAACCACTGGTACTTTTTCTATCTATTTTGCATCTAGCGTAGTCAGCATCAGAGTATCCTACTAAATTAATTTCACATGACTTTGGATACCACAGACCTAAGTCATAAGTTCTAGTCAAATATCTAAAAATTCTCTTGACAGAAATTAAATGAGACTCTCTAGGGTCTGCCTGATACCTAGCACACATGCAAACACTAAATAATATATCAGGTCTACTTGCTGTTAAATAAAGCAAAGAGCCTATCATACCTCTATAAAGCTTCTGATCTACTTTCTTACCATCTTTATCACTGTCTAATCTTGTTGATGTACTCATTGGTGTTGACAGTGGCTTGCATTTTCAAAACCGAATTTCTTTAGCAGCTCTTTTGTGTATTTGGCTTGACAAATATGTGAGCCTTCTTTTCCTTGTTTGATTTACAATCCGAGGAAGCAGTTAAGCTCCCCCATCATGTTCATTTCAAATTCTCCCTGCATTAACTTCTCAAAATACTTGCAAAGAGATTCATCAGTAGATCTAAATATTATGTCATCAACATATATTTGAACAAGTAACACAATTTGAGTTTAGACTTAATGAATAGTGTGCTATCTACTTTTCCTCTAATAAAACCATGATCTAATAGAAATGCACTTAATCGTTCATACCATGCTAGGTGCTTGTTTTAAACCATATAAAGCTTTATGCAATTTAAATACATGATCCGGAAAATCCATGTCATCAAAACCAGGCGGTTGTTCCACATAAACTTCTTCTTTTATAAAACCATTTAAAAATGCTGATTTCACATCCATTTGAAAGAGTTTTAAATTTAATGCAGATGCATAAGCAAGTAAAATTCTAATAGCCTCAAGTCTAGCTACTGCGCATATGTTTCATCGAAATCTATGCCTTCCTCTTGGGAATAGCCTTGAGCTACCAGTCTGACCTTGTTTCTTATGATCACACCAGCTTCATCCAATTTGTTCCTGAACACCCATTTGGTGCCAATCACTGGATGATCTGATGGTCTAGGAACAAGTGACCATACATGGTTTCTCTTGAACTGACTCAGTTCATCTTGCATGACTAAAATCCAAGATTCATCAGTGAGAGCTTCATTGACTGTCTTAGGCTCTATTTGTGAAACAAAAGCTAGATAATCGCAAGGGATTACGTTACCTCTTGTCCTTACCCCAACAGATGGATCACCAATGATGTTTTCTGATGGGTGATCTTTCTTATGTCTCCATTCTTTTGGAAGATTATTGTGGGTTTTATCCTTTTGTTGCAGGTCTTCCAAAGGTGGATCTTCCTTGTCCTCGATAGATGATTTCTTAATTTCTTGGACAATTCATCTGTATCATCAATATCACTATCGACTTCCTTTCTCAAGGAAGGGTTAGTTTCATCAAAGATAATATGTACTGATTGCTTAATTAATAAGGTTCGTTTATTAAATACTCTATAACCTTTAGGTTTAGAGGCATACCCCATGAAGATACCTTCATCTGATTTAGCATCTAACGTACTGAGGTCTCTTTTGCTGTTGTTGTGGATGAAACATGGACATCCAAATGTCCTGAAATGACTGATCTTTGGCTTCTTCTCTTTGTATTGCTCATATGAAGTCTTCTTCAGGATTGGCCTGATCATGACTCGGTTAATGATGTTGGGGAATCGTCCCCCCGATCGGCAGCCCTCTCTCACACAACTCACACGTAGAGTTTGGAGAAGAGATGGAAGAAGGGAGAAGAAGAACACACAGACACCAGATTTTACGTGGTTCGGAGGCGAGAGCCTTCCTACGTCCACGGCCACAGCAGCTTTCAATACTACAACCAGAACACACATACAAAGAGAATATACCCCCCTTTATATACTGGGAGGTTAGGGCGCCATAATCGAGATTCACATAGACAAAAAAGCCCTAACTTAGAACCGCCTCAGAACTGCAAAATCGTCTGACCTGGGAAAGGAGAAGTCGAATGCCTTGACAAATTCGACTGCTGCAATTGAATGCTACATTCGACTGCAGACAGGCTCCCACTGCATAAGTCGAATGCTACATTCGACTGATGCATTCAACTGATGCATTCGACTGATGCATTCGACTGCTGCAGTCGAATGCTTCACTTCTGACTGCGATTGCAACCGCGACCTGACCCCTTGTGCAGATCTGCTAGAGAGTTCGGGCTCCACATTCTAACAGATGATATACATGCTGTGTTAACTGCTTCGGCCCAAAAATATCTTGGTAAATCATTTTCTGGCAGCATTGTCCTTGCCATGTCCAATAGAGTTCTATTCTTCCTCTTAGCAACTCC